>CAUYPK010012687.1:0-19180 GCA_963574355.1 Loris lydekkerianus
CCCGGCCTGAAACTGCCTCTACCTAGATACAGCCAATGTGGTACCATGCCACTGGCCCGACCCTGTCACTCACCTCTTCCCCCGCCTTCTTTCCCTGCCCCTTCTCCACAATAAAAAAATAAATAAATTCCAAAAAAAAAAAAAAAAAAATTCGAAGCCTTTAGCACGAAAGAATAAAAAATAAAAAATACAAACAGAGAAAAAAAAAAACAAAAAAACAAAAAAAAAAAAACAAAGTCCTTATCAAGGACTGATGTTTTCCTGTTTCCTCTCAGAAGCTGGTCAGATTATTGCTATTTTGTACTTGAACACAGACTAACGCCCTTCCCCACACTCACTTACAGAATTGCTTTATTATACAGTCAGGATGCAGCAAGTGACCGGCTGGGGAAAGAGCATTTGGAACTATACTGAGAAAATATAGTTGAAGGAGGTTGTAAGACACTGAATATTGAATCTAGTAAGACACTGAATATTGATCATTTCTTGTGATTTTTTTCCCTAGCTTTTGTCGTGCTGGGTTGTTCAATAACAAAATTGGTGTTTCTTTAAAAGAAATATCTTATATGAGCTATTCTTCTTCTCCTATTAAAAAGTAAGTACAAAATATTGAAACTATAATACAATATTCATAATCTAAATTAAAAATTTTTTGTGACCCCTTTAAAAGAACACACACACACATGAATATGATTCAGGGAGTGTCAAATTAAAATTAATATGCATCCAGATTCTACATAAAGAGTATAGCTGTAATATTGATCACAGCATTTTTCGGCAGTTGGTTACTACTATGTTTTATATTCTTATAAATTCTTACTATTTAATTTAATTCCTCCCATGAAATTAAATATGTATGATATATAGGAAAGATTCAAAGACTAAATTCAACTTTCTGAAGATAACTTCTGTCCTATTTTCCTCAAAGAAAAATAATAGCATACCCCATTTTTAAAATATAAGATTATGGTGGTGCCTGTGGCTCAAAGGAGTAGGGCACCGGTTCCATATGCCGGAGGTGGCAGGTTCAAACCCAGCCCTGGCCAAAAAAAAACTGAAAAAAAAAAAAAAAAAAAATATATATATATATATATGATTATATTTAAATTTTTAATTAAGGAACATAATTTCACTATAGAAATGTGAATTACCAAAAGTTATAGAAGAATAGTGTATCTATAGACAAAAAAAAAGTAAGATAAATTCTTTTGCTATTTAAATTGCTTTACATCTACACAAACTAGAGGGCTCCTCAATTTTTTAAAATTTACATTTTAATTTTGAAATTATAATCCATAATAATTTCAAAGAAGGAAATTTAAATTATTCAATTTCAAATTAAGGAAGTTTGTTTTTGTTCTTGGGTTACTATGAAGTTTAATAAATTTAAAAGTCTATTTTTTACATTCCATTTGTTATAATTATTTAAAGATAAGTCATCTTTTTATCTAAAGAGACAAACACACATGCATGCGTACATGTGTGTGTTATTAAACAGAGTGAAAGAGAGCTCTGCTTCCTTCTGTAATATGAAATACCAAAAACATGATTTATGTTATACTATTTCTTTCTAAAATGAGAAGAGATTTTAATCTTGTCAAAACTTCTGTGGAGTTTCTTGACAATACTCCTTTTTATCTGTGGTAATGCTGAAAATCTCAGAATTGTCTCAATGTTGTTGGGTAGTGGGTACTATTCCCATTCATCTTACAGCCTTATTAAAAATCAAGCCATGTAAATAGGATTTAAAGAAAAGAAAGCACGTTTCAAAATCTTAGAAGATAAGCTGACCACATCCTCAGCTATGTATTGTTTTGCGTTCCTACTACGGTCAGTTTAGTTCTAGAATGCATAACATTTTATTTGTGCATACTTGGTAATAAAAATCAACTCGAATTTATTTTTGCTGACTTTCTTGTCAAATTTGAAGTCTTGTTTCTCTCTGTATAATAAAACAGCTGCTTCTTGACTATTGAAGAGAAGAAATACACAGATAAAAACATCAAATATATTCAATTCCACTACCATAGGATTAAGATGTAAATTTGCTGATTCTCTGAGTTGCAATCAGCACCAATTACTGTTTTTATTGTAGTCTCTTCCGTTCCTGCCACTTTGGCTAATTTGATTCCACTGATATTATCTTTAAAGAATTTATAAGATTCTATAAACAAAAGATCATAATTTTTAATTCCAATAGTAGTAGAAAACCCCATATGCTTCCTGACTTTTGTGTGACTTCATCTTACAAACATAATAATAGAACCTAATCGTATGTAGGATTAGGTTCTATTATTATGTTTTTTAAGATGAATTCTGAAGTCTGAGTTTCTAGTTGAGTCCTTCACAAAGGAAGTGTGTCAAATACCCCTATACTTTGCCCAATAGGTGGGAATTTGCCTATTTTAACTAATAATTATCCTTCTGTCTTCTAATCATTAAAATATATAATTCTTTATAAATCTAGCATAAATTATGAGCTTTATCATGTTTTTCCTATTTAATTTTTTCTTCTGTGTTTCCATATCTCAAAGAAAACCATATTTATTTAAGAAAATACAGACTATTAAACCAAACAGTGGGAGGGTTAAATCAACAGACCTGGCACAAACCATGTTATTATTTCAATAGTAAATAATTCTAATTTTGCATGTTGTCTTTTTCATATTCTATTACTTATGACAAATTTAAAGTTATTATAAAGTTCTTTCATGCGCTAAAATCTCTAAATTTAGAAACATATAATTTGAGCACATTACTCTGTTTTCTTTACAAATTACATAATAAAGGAGACTTTAAGAGTTTAATAACAAAGAATGAGACCAAGTCCTTTATTACAAAAAACAAATTGTTATGAAGATAATAATATATTTGTATTGAAAACAATTTCAATATGCCTGCTTTGCACACACACAGCCTACAGAGCATGATGGTCCAGCCACAATCAAATTTACCATATTCATAAATGTTATGAATTCTAGATTCCCAATTTTGTCAAATAGAAATATTAACAAGTTAAAAAAGATGACCTCTAAAATTATTTCCTCTATGTCATGGAATGATTCTGTATTATTTTTGAAAAAAAAAAAAAACCACTATAAAATTTGAATTTGAAAGCTTTTGCTATTTGCATTTTCAAATATATTTAATAATATACCTCCCATCTACATTGACCCAATTCACGATTTATAATATTGTGTCCTAACCAATATTTTATCATAATTTATTGGTAAAACTTGATTATTTTTCTCTACTAGATGATTTATATAGTATAATTTTGCAGTGTATATATGTTTGCTGTGCAGAATTATTTCTAAAATATTTAGTATACAATTCAGTAGTCACTAATCTGAAACTAAAGTGCTTGCTTATGGAGTGTCTGGTTTCTCTGAACCCTCTTAGAGACACACACTGTGGTTGCTAAGAAAATATTTACTTTAATGCTGCTGTTGTAAGATACCTATTTCTTTTATTAAGCCATAAAATCATTAAGCATTGCCATTTTAGGTTCTGTGAATCTTAGTCTCCCATTGCACCTTATTTAACTACTGCTGTTACTATCATTATCCAATAAATTGTTTTTATAAACAATTAGTTTTAAAATAAAACATTTTTTATAAACAATAGTTTTAAAA
This sequence comes from Loris lydekkerianus, assembly GCA_963574355.1. NCBI lineage: Eukaryota > Metazoa > Chordata > Mammalia > Primates > Lorisidae > Loris > Loris lydekkerianus. The sequence goes on from CAUYPK010012687.1 coordinate 3,636, forward strand.
TAAACCTATTTTATTAATCAAGCTTTATAGTTTTTTTATCTCTAAAGCTTTATAGTTTTTTATCTTTTTTATCTCCAAATAAAACTTTTCTTTTTTCTAATGATAAAGGTACTTTTAGAAATACATGTTAAACAAAAAAAAGAAAGAAAAACATGTTAAACAACAGTAGGGGTCTATTGTTTTTATTCCTAATTAGAATGAAAATGTATAATGTTCTCTTACTATTTTGCTCTGTTGATGTTTTAAAGGATGTTTAAATATTGTGATATATAGATTTTTCTGGACCTACAGACATTTCTTATTAGCATAAAAATGATTTTCTCTTAAAAAGAAAATATTTTCTTCCTTTTAAAAACTATTATATATTTGGATATTTTAAAATGGCATACTTCTCTGTATTTTAAAGACTTCATTTCGTAAAATTTCTTTATGGTCTTGTCTCTGCTGGGTGTTTCAGGTAGAATAATGTTTTTTGAAATATTCTATATTTCTTCCATAGTAACATGTTTCTATTTTCATTTTAATCATAAAGGGGTTTCAATACTGCCCTTTACAAATCAATAAAGTAATACAAGGCCTCATCTCTGTGAAGACCCAGGATGAACTGACATTAATGATAATAATCAGCAAATGCCCCCATCACCCCCCCACCCCCCCCACCCCCCAGCCCCTGGTTTGCTTCTCTTGTAATTGCTACTGCGAAGTTCTTAACTTTCTGTCTGGATCACACCACCTTTTCAAAATCTAAAGGTCGTTTCTGAACTATATTCCATGCCCTGCATTCCTGTGGGTGGCTGACCATCCAGACCAGCTGCCCACACTGAGGAATTGACTCCCGTGGTCTTGTGACCCCCTCTCCCTAGAACCAACTCAGCACAAAAGGCATCTTCTACGTCCTTCCAGTTTTGCCCAAACTAACCAAGTAGCAGGTTCAACTGAATATACTTCAAAACCCTTTCTCTCGAATCTCTGGGAGATGGATTTGAAAACAGGAGGGCAATTCACCTGGCTGGGCAGTAACAAAAGGGAGGGTGATCCGGTGTCGCGCATGTCTGCGGATCAGCAGCCTCTCCCTGGTGAGACAGAATTAGCGACGTCCCCCAGAGGCCACTCAGTTCCCATACGTGGACTGTGTTCCATCTCTGGCACCGTCTCTACTGGCGGCACTTTGTCCACTGGAGAAACAGCTGTGGAATGAGAAGACATCCCGGTGATGATTTGGAGAATGCACACCCCCCTCCCTCACCCCCTTTCCTTTTCTGGATCTTGGCCTCTCCAGAGGCATCGTGGCTCTTTCGTGGGTTTCCAGTGGCTTCTATTTGTTATAGGATGAATCCTTTTGGGGGGAGATTCTCCCCACTTGATAGAGATCAGGGAGTATAGCTAGAATACTTTTCAATTTATGGTTTGCCTTGCTTTATAAGAACTTTTGCTTTCATATTTGTTTTAAAATAAATGTATCATTAAAAATTAATGGTCAAAATAAATCATTTAAAGACTCCTCAACTTACAAAAAAAAAAGAGATTTTACTGATCTCTTATCTAAACTATTGCTTTATTAGTGTTTATGAAAAGATCAAAACTGAAGAACACATAGCAATTTTATGGCTATCCTTAAAAATTCTCTTTACAAACTGAAGAGCAAATATTTGATCAAAAGAAAAGATAAAAATCCTTTAACACTGACACTCTGGGAATAACAGCAGAGACAAATTCCCTAATATCCTAAGGAGAAGAGTGCTGTGCTTTCACCTGGGCAGCCTAGGTTTGATTCTAGGGCAGGGAATGAGCTTATTTAGGGTTGGCATTTGTGTGACCTGTGTCACTTGTTAATAATATTGAGACTTTCCTTTCCTGGAGCCACTTTTCTGACTTCTTTTTTTTGGATCTCACAAAAACCATTTTCCATCTCCTTGGAGACACCTCTTGTATCTTAGATTAAGTTAGAACCTGGCTTAAGACCTGGTTTCACTAGAAGGATACTTTAAAAAGTTCAAAAGCACGAATGTCCGCTGTGTGTCCTGTCCAGAGCTGGCTCTGCTTACTTTCACTTTGGCCTACACTTTCCTCTTCCCTGATCACTGACTTTGGGCTAAACAAAGGCTGCCAACTGTATGTTTAAACTGTTGAAGGCAAACTGTGAGCTATATTATCCACAAATCTTCTTTAATCAGCTTCCCAGCTCATGAATGGTTCTTCACTCACTTAAACTTTGTTAAATTTAATTTGTCAAAAGTGGTTCTGAGGTAAAGCTCCTAGAGACCCCACTGGAGCACTGAAGGGACAAGTGCTAGTACCTTCCCTCAGATGGTGAAGCTCCACAGATTTGGATTTTGACCTCTCTGCATTTGTAGAAATTTTTGGTCATAATTGGTTTGAAAGTTGCTATAAAAACTGTACTGGGTCTGGGATCAGATTGAATCCAACTATCCTGCCTTGGTCTCCCAAGGTTCTGGGATTGCCAGCATAAGACTCTGTTTTTGATCCTTAATTGGTTATCTTAAAATGGTCATAAAAATAAATTTATATTTATAAAGAAGGAAATTTCTGTTTGTAATAGTGGCTGAGAAGGAGAACTTAGACATTAGAAACTCCTTCCATTGTTCTCAATTTACATGACAGGTCTCACCCTTGTGTAGGATACTTGTTCTATCCATCTTGGAATAATTGCCATTTTATACACAAACTTTCTTTCCCCTTTGGTATGAGCAAATCATAGTACAATATTTAGGCCTAAATCCTAGCTCTGTGCTTTTGAAATATAAATTTTCTGTCTTGTTTCACCTAGGATTCATCTTTTTGGAAGACACAATGCTAAATAACAATTGCTTAGGGTTTAGATATTTAAAAGATCAATACTCTGAATTAAAAAATTATATACATATATATATATACATAGATATATTAATACATAAATACATATTTGAAATCTGGCAAATAAAAACTCTGCTTCTGTATGTTTGTATTTCGTGTGTCTATACATGTTGTGTGTATATGATATTTCACTACCATAATGTGCAAAAGAGCTCTAATTCATTGGCTTTAACAAACTAAGTGCCTAAATTAAATATTTTATCAGGAAAACAGGAAAGAATTCAAACACCGTTTAGTTTCTTGATTTGTTAACATGTTAATTCTTTTATGAGGGTTTCCTACTTCTCTTTATAGAGATCGTTGGTGTCCTTTGTTAGGTATATTCCCAGGTATTAGATTTTCTTTGAAGCTAATGTGAAGAATACTCTGTATTTGATTTGATTCTCAGTTTGACTGTTATTGGCATACATAAAGGCTATTGATTTGTATGTAAGTGGATTTTCTATCTCAAGACATTACTGTCTTCCTTGATCACTTCCAGAAGACTCGAGGTTGAGACGCTGGGATTTTCCAAGTATAAAGTCATATCATCCACAAAGAGCAAAAGTTTGACTTCCTCTGTCCCTGTCTGAGTACCCTTGGTATCCTTCTCTTTCCTGATTGCATTGGCTAGAACTTCCAGGACTATGTCCAACAGCAGTGGCGATAGTGGGCATCCTTTCCTTGATCATCAGAGAAATGCAAATCAAAACCACTCTGAGATGTCAACTATCCCCAGCGGAATTAGCCGTATAATAATACTTTTACACTGTTGATGGGACTGCAAATTAATACAGTCCCTTGGAAAGATATATGGAGAATTCTCAAAGAGCTAAAATTAAACCTTCCATTCGATCTCACAGTCCCATTACTAAATACCCAGAAGAACAAAAAATCATTTTATCATGAAGACATTTGCCCCAGAATGTTTATTACAGCTCCATTAACAATTTTCAAGACATAGAAGCAACCCAAGTGTGCATCAACCCATGAATGGATTAATAAACTGTGGGACATGTATATTATGGAATAATATTCAGCCATAAAAAAAAAAAATGGAAACTTTACATCTTTTGTATTAACCTGGATGGAATTGAAGCACATTTTTCTTAGTAAAGTATCACAAGAGTGGTAAAGCAAGTATCCAATGTATTCAATACTAAATGAAACTAATAGAAAAACAACTACACACCTACATGAGAGAAAAGCACAAATATATTCAAGTGGGGGAAGGGGAGGAGAGAAAGGGGATACAGGGAATATAGGAGAAGGGTGGGAGAGGGGTGCGCTCTCACCTAACGTGCACAATGTAAGTATACACAGCTCACTCCCTGTATGAATGGTTTATCTACCATGTGAACTTCACTTAGAAATGAAAACAATGTCACCTAATCATGTGTACCCTCAAATTAATCTGAAGTTAAAAAAAGTGAAGCATGACTAAAAATCATCAAATAGTATTCTTTAAGTACACATGAAATATTATGCCCTCAAATATTTTATTGAGAAATTTCATGTGCTTAACTTACTATATTGTTTGAAATAAATCAACTGGGAAAAATGTCTCATAATAGCAACTATAAGTTCGTACTTGACAAATGCCTATTGAATTTATTAAACACCCACCATTGTATTCCCAAATGTTAAAGGGTGTGCATGATATCCTGACATCATACTTTTGCCCATGCTTATTATTCTTATACTCACTTCTATTTCCTAATGCCTCCATATCAGCAGTAGTCCCTCATTTTTTATTACTTCATCAAAAATTGTTCAGCAGTACAATTCCCCTAAATCAAAATGATCTAAATCAGTGGTTCTCAATCTATGCTGCACATTAGAATTTCTGGGCAACATTTCAAATACTTAGATTTCTAGATCCTGACCACAAAGATTCTAACTTAATTGGTCTTGGGTGATTCCCAGGCACTGGTGGTTTTTAAAGCCCTCCTGAGGATTCTGATACTAATATGCAATCCGACTGAAAACCTCTGATGCAAATGGTTCCCTATCCTGAGACTGAAGCTCTGTTTATCTCTTCCATCTGGTCCACCATTCTTGGATTCCATTTAATCATATCCATAACTGTTGTAGTTTTCTAAAACCACCCCAGTATATATGGTTTGAGCATCACAGACAGTCTTGTGTGTTGTTGAGTAACAATTTTCCTCTTTTCTGCAGTCACAGACTCAAAACCTATAGAATGTTCACTGGGTCCTAGGATGAGAAATTTTCCTTTTTTCAATTTATATAGTTCCTGCATAAACTCAGTTGTAAACTTCTGAGCCCCCATGGCAGGAAAGTTTTAGTTAAGGTACTTTCCAATAGATTTGATAATTACTGCCAGTATCAGATATTTATAAAATAAGCTTTACGATTTTGGTAAGCTTATCTCAACAGATCAGAAAATATGTTAAAATACACTTTTGAGAAATCTATTTTTTAAAAGAATGGCATATATTGATCAATCAATCATTATGATGGCAATATCTGAAATTTAACTTGGAAAATATTAGAGACGCAGTGATGCTGTGGTTGGACATGTCCACAATTATATGTATGAGTGAACTGTTTTCTGTTTGTGAGGATTTCTAATCACCAGACAGAGTTATGTCCTGACAATGGAATTAAGTTGAGAAAAGAACAAGTGAAACAATATTCATTTAATGGAAAAGAAATTGGTATCTTATATACATCTATATACAATGCTATTTTAATTCTTTAGGCCATGGCAATATTTTTAAGTGCTAAAATTCAGCAGTGTCAAGTAAAATACTCTTACAATATGGAATAAAATGGGTTTCTTTTCATTGTTTGGTTATTTGAGCAAGAAATGGTAACTTACTCGAGAGTTTATGTAAGAATACAATTTAGAGAGATTATCTGAAATGTTCTGATACTCATATTTGCATAGGAAATTTCTCTCTATAGCCATGGCACATGCTGGATAAGTAGGAATACAAGTTTTACTTGAAGGGCTTTCTGTTCATTTGTCCCCTCTGCCATCCTTGCTTCCCAAGCCTGTCCTTCCACAAACATCAACCACGTCGTAGGAATCATACTCACCCCTCCTGATGTCTGTTAGGCCATTTTCACTTCCTTTTTTTGGCTGCTTATAGTGTCTAATTTCTGCCACCAGGCAAAACAAACTACAGCCAAAGTGACTTTACCTTTCTTATTCATCCTGTTTACTCCAGGCCATCATTCCCAACTGAGCTAAGGTGCTGCAGCCTCTGGGAAGTAGTTCCATGCCCCACTGCCTTCTCTTGCAGGACATAAATTACCCTCAGTGCTTCTGATTTAGCCCTTGGTACTCCAGAGTGCAGTTGTCTGTTTAGCCACCTATTTTTCCATGAGGTCAAAGTCTGTGAGGGGATTATGTCATACTCCCTTTGTAACCCATAAATATGAGAATGATACACAGCCTCTCTATCCTCCTCTCCCTTGGACAATTCCATTTACTTCCATGACTTCATCATCAGTTTACTGAAGACTTTCCAGCCTCAATCTGTTATATGTTAATTTATCTGTCTGTAAAATTGGATACTTTGATTGGATACCTAAATCTGTTATATGTTACTTTATCTGTTTGTAAAATTGAGTATTAATTGAGTACTACTAACTCATAGATTTGCAATAAGAATTACAGAATTTAATGCGTGCTCATTATAAATAATAAAATTCAGCAATTGCTGTCGCTAACATTTATTTTTATCTGTGTCTGATCATTACAAGGATTCCTTGATCTTTTCCTTCTTACCCTATCCTGCAGTTACCTCTCTACTTGCTTGGAGCATCAGGTGTAGAAGTTGTGAAGAAGAATATCTGTTGTCGATACATGTACATGCAACTGGCTAAAGGTCAAAATCCCCTTTATTTCTTATATGCACTGATTCTATGAGGCTGTTCTCAAAGTGGTAGGCCCAAATCATGTCACCTAGTAGTGAAGGATCTGGAATATAAATCAAGGCGTCTAGTGCAAAGTCCATGCACTTAACCACTTCTACATGCTATACTTGTATAAACCTGCTCTATTATTTATTTGCCTTTGAATTACTTCTTGAACGTTTATTGTAGTACATTTATAAATTATACATATATAATTTATATATATAGTACATTTATAAATTATATATTTATGGTTTTGTTTATTAATGGGTCTTCACATAGCTGAAATGAGATTTGTGTTTTATGAGAACAGAAAATTAGTTCCCCCGTTCTGTTCTTTTTTATACCTAGACGTGTATGTTTATATTATATATTTATATTATATTACTTTTAATTGATTAATTGAAAACTTAATTTTAGGTTTATATTAAGTATTAAAAGAGTAAAAATGAATATACTATGTGTGTATATACAATAATACTTCTTCCATATTATAAAATTTTAAAACTTATGAAAAATAATTTCATTCTTAATAATGTATCAGTTGCAGAAAATAAACTCAAGAAATCCTCTCATGTAAAATATACAGAGAAAAGATATTTATACTATTGTGTCCAAAATATTATCCATTATATTTTTAAAATTCTCTTTTTATTTAGTTATGAAAAAATTATTCTCTTTGTAACATCTATATTTAGAATAAAATGAAAATACTAACATCCAGATTTGCAAATCAGCAAATAACAGATTTGATTTGATTTTAGAGAAAACCAGGTGGTGTACATGTTAAATAAAGTTACTATATATTATTTCATGTTTTAGTATAAAAGGTTATTTGCATTGCTGATATTGTATTTAATTTGTTCATTTGTTTTACTATGATACCACAATGTTATACTCTCAAAGGCCATTTATCATTTACTATGTTATGCAGAGTTTCTGTGAATTCATCTATAGGGGATAAGCTTAATCAAAAGGAAAAAGAGAGGGGGAGAATTTCTGCAGTGTCTAAATGTCTTACTTTCATGTTAATATAAATTTCTGAAACAAAGATAAAGCGACATTTTAAAAACCTTATTGAAATTTAATGTTTTTCATTTTGAGTGATTAAAATATGCTTTTATATTTTTTTTTCTCCCCGGAAATAAAATATAGTTTCAGCATGTGTGTGCAATCATGCTAGTCTAGCACAACAGTTGTTAATTACTTCTATAAATAGTTTGTAGTTTTCCATTTTGTGTAAAATCTCTTAGGTACAAATTTATGAAGGTAAATATTTTGTCATACTTAGGGAAAATGGACAAAATATAAGTATTTTGTGAAGAGTCATTCTTCTTTATACTATATGAAAATTTGAATTTCACCATCTGCTTCAATGTCTGTTTCTTCTGTTGTATTTTATGTTTTAAATATTTAGAAGACTATTTTTAATAAGAAATATTTGTAGTAAGAAGAAAGCACATGCACACATTGAAATTCCTTCTGAAATTCCTTACTAGATTCTCTTTTGAAGGAATGTGGAATTGAATGGAAAGAAAAGCAAAATCAAAACGAACTTGAAGTTTCTTTTCAGTACTTTAAGCTTCGTTGTAAAGTCCTTCATTTGGCCACTTTATCATCATACAAACAAGGACAGTGCAACAAACAAGGACAGTCATCTAGAACTTGTTGTCATACCAGGAATCTGGAACAGCACAGAAAAAAATAAATAAATAAATTCAGGGGAGCCGAGTCCCAGCCTGAAGAGAGTTCCCTGTGCTCTTGTGTCTCTCCTGACCACTTAAAGCCTTCAGTTCCTCATCTATAAAGCATGAATAACCATTAAGACACTGTGAGTTTGTTGTAGATTAATAAGAAAACATCAGTAAAATATTTAGTAGTCATACCTAGACTTTGTAAGTTTTCAGAGATACGAAGTTATAATGATGCTGAGAAAAACAAACCTTTCTTTCTCCAGAGAACACAAAATTCCAGATTTAAAAGATGTTGTAACTATGATGTGATAACAAGAATAGAAACTCTAAAAAAGAAATTCTTCTTTTTAATGTATGAGTCTTTGAATAAGTCATTGTGGAATCTCACTTTCCTTCCTCACACATGGAGGATGTGGAGGATTATATCACCCATGTTCCCGTATCCAGGTGGTGGGAGATGTTAGTGATTTTCAAAATGGAAGAAAGTTGCACAGAAAACAGGTGAAAAGTATTCCATATGATTGTGGCAGGAGACAAAAAAAGGAGGAAAACTAGAAAGAGTAGCCTACATGTTTTATTACCAATCTGACCCTAGAATTAGAAACATTTTCCTCATTTCTCCTATATCTTAGCTAGACACCAATGAATGAAGACTTGGAGGGAACATATTGCCATATTGTCTCCCTGAAAGCCTCAAATATAAGTTTCTCCAGAGTCATCACAGTGTTTCCTTGTCGAGCAAGAAGCAGTTTAGCATCTGAAATCATATATATGTATATGTGTATATATATATATATATATTTTTTTTTTTTTTTTTTTTTTTTTGTAAGTGCCTCCTTAGATATCTAATTAGTAGTATTAGTACTGCCTGACTTCTCCGAGCATGGCTGAAGTGTCTTGTGTCTTAAAATGGCTCACCAATAAAATTTAGAACATAGCGAAAAATTGGAAGAGAACCTATGGAGGGGTTAGACACATCTAAACAAAGCTGATGTAAAAGGTAGTGTGAATTTATTTATATTAGTTATACCTAATAATAGATGTATTTGGGAAGATTTAAGCTGAACTATTTTATAGTTGGTGACTTGTACATTTTCTTTAGCATTATCGTAATAAAACTGAGGGTAGGTGATATGATTTTTCTTTTTCTTTTTTTTTTTTCTTTTACAGATGATAATATTAAAACTTTGCAAGTGTAGGTAATGTATCCAAAGACAGGGTTAAAAAAATAATAGACCCCCTCAGATTCATATGTGCCTGACTTCAAAAACGATTTACTTTTCATTATACTCTACTGAGTTTATGAAAGTGCTTTGTAAAGTGAAGGTAATGCGTAAGTGCAAAGTATATTATTTTATCCCTCACATTTTATTTTTTCATAGAAATGATAGACTAACATTTTCAGGTGTTTGTCCCAGCACATGCCCATTACACAGTTTGAAAATTACTTCTAATCACCAAATGACTTTCTCTCATATTCAAGTACAGGTACTTTTCAAATAGTTAATATAATGCTCATTAAGAATTTCTTAATATTATATTTTATAGGTATTATTAAATATCATACCATATGTTTGCAATCCTGGAATTTGATAATGTTTACTGGAACCACTGCTTCAGTGAACTTTTCTTCACAGAGTCATAGAAATAATCAGTCCATATGTGAATAATTATTAAATATTTAGACTTATCTGATTATCTTATTATCAACCTAGACGTTGAAAGTTTTAATAGGTACTCTTTTGGAAGGGATAAGATAATTAGGACAATTTTCTCATAGAAAATATAAGATATAATATTCTTTCTTTCCTAAGAACACATATTGTACTTCTAGTATATTAATATGTCAAATTGGAATCACAGTGCTCAAATAAATTGTCATAGGAAGTGTTCATAAAATACTACTAGCTTTTGAGAAGCCGGGTGAGCCAACGTACTGAACTCTTGTTCTGGAGCCTGAACAAGCTTAAATAATGGCTCTGCTACTACTGCATAGGCCTGTTACTCCCAGGTTTCAGTTTTATCTCCTGTTAGCTCAAAAAAGTAAAATAATAACTCTCCCATATGATAATTACAAAATTAGATTTATTTCATGACATACACATTGAACACCGACTTAATAGCCCTCCAGTTAATAATTCAATCTCGTTGCTACCTTTGATATGGTTTTATGAAGCTAGATGGTTTGAAAAGGTATTGACAGATACACTTACAGAACTCAAGCTTTTCATACTACATACCAAATCTAGGATTTCTCAAAATCTTAGCTGTTTGGGGAGTCAAGGAATCACGTGTTTACCCACTTCATTTATAGTCAAAAAAGGGTTGCAAGCTTGGACAGGGAATGTCTCTGATCTGGAACTAGAAGCCTCAGCACTGTTCTTTAATTGAGATTGTTATTTGCAGATTATCCTCCATCATCATAGATCTCTGATGAAAAAAACAAAACGTCTCCTTGTCTCTCTTTTTTAACAGCTCTCATCTTTCTTTTTCACGCTTTTCAACTCACAGCCATTATTCTCAACATTGGGGCTATTAATCAAGGTAACATGCTATGACATTTAATTAAATTAGAATTTCAAAAACTGTGCCTGGTGATCCTGAGTGTCAGTGTAGATAATAACAAAGAGCAACATACCAAGAAACTTAAAAATACTTCTACATTATATATCCCAGTTAAATAATCTGTGCCCTTTATACACAGAGATAATTTAAAATCAACAACAAAATGATGATTAATTCCTCAAAAGAGTATAAATGTAAAAAATAATGTAAAAAAAAAAAAAAAAAAGAGTATAAATGTTTTAAAAGACAATCTTCCAAACAAGAAATAACAGTATCAACTACATGGAAAATATATGAAACATCACTAAGAATGGAGAAAAAATAAGTATAAGCGATGAGATTCCCTTCATGGAGCTCAATTAAAAATTTGTGTAGAAAAATGACAATATTCATGATGATTAATGGACAGATTCTTAACTATTCCAAACACATTTCAGTCCAGGCTCTATCATTTACTGGGAAAGTTGTTTAACCTCTTTGTGCTTCAGTTTTCTGACATGTTAAGTAAAGTACTCATATCTATTTCAATGGATCCTTGGTATTATTCAGTGAGTTAATACATTGGATGAGTTTCTAATAGTATTTCACATTAATTTAAATCTGAAAGGTTAATTTTTCCCTCCTTCCTATTTCTTTTTATATGAGAGAGCAAATTGTTCAAATATCCTGAAGAGCAGTTATAATACAGAAGACTTGACTATGTTTATGTCCTGTGAATTTCAACATCTAAGATTATTATTATTAGAAATGCTAATGATTATAATGGTGATTACCTAATGATGAAAATAATATGATAATAATGCTATAACTCCTATCATTCGTTGTGTACTTACTAAATATCATAAATAAATGTTATCTAACTTTCCTTTATAGGAGCCCTGAGAAGCACACAGTATGGCCCTTTTCAGTTGAAGGAACTAAGATTAAGAATACAAAACCTTTGCCCAAGTTCACATGTCTAGTGGGTGAAAAAACAATTCAGTCAAGATCTATCAACTGCAGCATCTCTGCTTTTACATATAAATTACTGCGCACATTTTTTTGTGGTTAAGAATGTTCATTTCAATATTCTTAAGCGAAAAATGTAAACACTTGCAATATCAAACGCTCAATATAAGTGTATAATATTTAAAGAAAATACATTATGACCAATGCTTAGATGAATTGCATTTAATAAGCAAGATATTTAAAATGTAGGAAAAATATGTTTCAAAAGAGCAGAGACCATAATAATGTCTTAAGAGAAAAATTATGAAAGACTAAGAGAAACTTATCTAATATTTTAACATAAATTTTCTCTTGCTCATGTATATTTTTTCTTTTATATTATGAGTATTCAACTCTTCTGTAGTGGTCATATGTAACTTTTGTACTTATGAATAAAAGGATTAATTAAAATGTTGAAGGTTCCACTTTTCAAATTAATTGTAAGACAATACATATGATAGGTGTTTCTCAAATCTTCCTAATCAAAATGATTTCTATTTGTGTATATTTTTCTCAATTTAATAAAATATATTTTATTTTTACATCATAGTTTTAGTCATTTCTTTCTTCATGTCTCATTTTCAGTTTGTTCTTTTTTTTGCCACATGATGTTGAATTATTGTGGTTATGTAATGCTTCTATACATTTATGGGGTATATGATATTTCAATATAATATTTTAATGAAATTATGCAATATTTAATAATGAAATTGGGGTATTTGGGGTATCCCTTATCTCAAACATTTGTCATTTATTTGTGTCAGAACTCTGAATCCCTGGCTCTCAGAACTTATAAAAATTAAGTCAAATTGGATTAAAAACTGAAATGCAACACCAAAATCTTAAAAATTCTAGAAAAACAAAAAACCTCAGGAATATTTATTCTGAATATTGGCCTAGGCAAAGAATTTATGACTATGATTCAGAAAGCAAATACAACCAAAAGCAAAAATAAATAAATAGGACTTAATTAAACTAAAAAATATTGTGTACACAGCTGAATACAACTACACCTTTTCAACCAATAGACAAAGGCATAATAGCTGAGTTCAAAACATGCTATTTATGCTGTGCCTTTGCACAGGCTGTTGAAGCAACAAAATCTGGCCAACTGCTTCTAGAGTTTTGGAAATGCTTTTACATACTAAATCTTATTTAGAGCATCCCTACAGCATGGGAAGAAGTCAAAAGACAATGCATGACAGGAGTCTGGAAGAAAATTTAGAAGGCATAGGTGAACCCAGGCAAAGGCTTTAACATAAATTATGTTGTTGATAAAACAGTAATGAGATATTGAGATATTAATGCTTGGGAAACTGGTAAAATTTGATACTGATTTAAGAGGGTATTCACAACCTTTTTGGCAGGAAGGCTGAAGAACTTTCCAACATGGAAAGAATTGAACTGGATGGGGATAAAGAAGTTGAGACAGAGGAAAAAGTTTTGCTTGAGGCAAGAAGGCTCATGGCCATGTGGAGATTGGCGAAGGTGTTAACTATTCTCAGCAGTGACTTGAAGATGTTAGTGGAAATTAACATCAATTAGGAGGAGGATTCACAGGAGCTGACAGGCAGATACCTAGTATTTGATGGTCTTATTGCTGTAGAGAAATATATACTGAAAAAGGAATAAACTGCACATAGAATTTGATATCTTACTGAAGAACAGGATTAAGCCTGCTAACCCTTCCACACAGGCTGCTCCCTCAGAGCCTCTTCCTAGAGAATCCCCAGGTTCTCAAGCCTCCTCAGTGTTGAGATGTTGATGACTTTGTTGCTGTCATATCCCCATCATGCAGCACTTAATTTTAGATAAGTTCAGAGCCTTAGACATCCTTCAGACCTGTTCTTTCAGCTGTGTATGTTAATGGTGAGCACACACAGAGTCATTCTGTTTTTCACTTTCAGTACAGTATTCAATACATTTCGTGATATTCGTGTAGTCTACACTTTATTAAAAAATAAGCTTTGTGTTAGATGATTTTGCCCAAGTATAAGCTAATATAAATGTCCTGAGCATGGAGAAGCTAGGTTAGGCTAAGTAAGCTATGATGTCTGGAAATTACATATATTAAATGCATTTTTGATGTGATATTGTCAACTTACAATGGGTATGTTAAACATAATCCCAGTATAGGTTGAGGAGCATCTGTATGTAATTTAGCTATGCCTAGATCATCCATACATTTTCCCCTAGATAACCAAAATGTCACAATGGCAATTGCATTATAAAAAAGCCTACAGAGAATTACGGTATTATCCAAATTAATAGAGTACAGATATAAGAAACACTTATTTTCCAATATTCTAAAACAGCATTTGAAGATACTCTCCATGTTTACTAATGTTCTTTCCGTAAGAAAAATGAATAATAAGATATACCGTTGGGAGGAAAAACATTTCCAAAAATAATTTGATTTGTTCTTCTTCAAATAAGATGATATATATATTTTTTCTTTTTTGCCATAGTAATAAGGAAGCTCAAATTACATAATATAACAATTAGGAAATCTTTTTTCCCTGTCAGTAGCTATCTTTCTTTTATTCTTTATTGTTTAGTTAATGTTATAAAACTTTACTATATAATCTCACTGATAATAGTAGTCTCAGATTTTGATCAAAATTAATAGTATTATGTAAAAATGTGACGTGAAAATATGCAAAATTGCATAAACAGGTATATTCTCCATATACAAATGAAACTAAAGTTAACACCATAACCCTGTTAGCCTACCCCAAGGGTCTTTTGCTTCCTCACCTGATACCCCTCTCTTCTCGTTGCCTAAGAGTTGTCAAATAAGTTATCATTATTCCAGATTTTATTGCCTTTCCACATATAGTGCATATGCTCCCATAGAAAATACATAATACATTTTGCGTGAATTTTTACCCTACCTTCTTCCCCTGCTACCCTTATTTACCCTTCACCTTTGGGCCCTGTATCCTTAAAAAAGGTTAGAGGCAGTTAAATCAGGTCGAGGTCCAATATCACCAGCTCATTAACCAAGAATCTAACTATTATTCTTTACCGCCCTCCATAGCACCAATGACGGGTAAGACTCCCAAAGCTGGGACAACCTAAGACAGGATATGGAGAGGCTGCGCGGTGGATTACATTCATAGTACCCAAAGACGGGTAAGATCACTCTGCGTTCAGTCAACCTAAGACAGGGACCAAACCATTGATGTTTGTATCCCCATGGTGGGTAAGACTGAAACTACAAGAGCAGGCAGCCTAAGACAGGGGCTATGTTCATCCGCCATACAAAAAACAAAAGAGGGAATTGTGGGGCCCTGCCATGTGCCTGAGGCCTAGTGCAACTTCCGGAGCCTGACTAGAAGTAGATCCATCGAGCTACTTCCGCGTAGCAATGACTCAGCAAGGCCCTGCCTGAAACTGCCTCTACCTAGATGCAGCCAACGTGGTACCATGCCATTGGCCCAACCCTGTCATGCACCTCATTCCCCGCCCCTTCCCCACACTCTATATAAGTGGCTGCTTGACACAATAAAGTTGAGTTCCTGCTTAAAAAAAAAAAATAATAAATAAATAAATAAA
>CAUYPK010012689.1:0-13027 GCA_963574355.1 Loris lydekkerianus
ACCTGATCAAACTAAAAAGCTTCTGCACAGCCAAGAACACAGTAAGTAAAGCAAACAGACAGCCCTCAGAATGGGAGAAGATATTTGCAGGTTATGTCTCCAACAAAGGTTTAATAACTAGAATCCACAGAGAACTCAAATGTATTAGCAAGAAAAGAACAAGTGATCCCATCTCAGACTGGGCAAGGAACTTGAATAGAAACTTCTCTAAAGAAGACAGGTGCATGGCCTACAGACATATGAAAAAATACTCATCATCCTTAATCATCAGAGAAATGCAAATCAAAACTACTTTGAGATATCATCTAACTCCAGTAAGATTAGCCCATATCACAAAATCCCAAGACCAGAGATGTTGGTGTGGATGTAGAGAAAAGGGAACACTTCTACAGTGCTGGTGGGAATGCAAATTAATACATTCCTTTTGGAAAGATGTTTGGAGAACACTTAGAGATCTAAAAATAGACCTGCCATACAATCCTATAATTCCTCTACTAGGTATATACCCAGAAGACCAAAAATTACATTGTAACAAAGATATTTGTACCAGAATGTTTATTGCAGCCCAATTCATAATTCCTAAGTCATGGAAAAAGCCCAAGTGCCCATCGATCCACAAATGGATTAATAAATTGTGGTATATGTACACAATGGAATATTATGGAGCCTTAAAGAAAAATGGAGACTTTACCTCTTTCATGTTTACATGGATGGAGCTGGAACATATTCTTCTTAGTAAAGTATCTCAAGAATGGAAGAAAAAGTATTCAATGTACTCAGACCTACTATGAAACTAATTTATGGCTTTCGTATGAAAGCTATAACCCAGTTACAACCTAAGAATAGGGGGAAGGGAGAAAGGGAGGGGAGGAGAGGGGGAGAATGGGCAGAGGGAGGGTGATTGGTGGGATCACACCTATGGTGCATCTTATAAGGGTGTATGTGAAACTCACTAAATGTAGAATATAAATGTCTTAATACAATAACTAAGAAAATGCCAGGAAGGCTATGTTAACCAGTGTGATGAAAATATGCCAAATGGTTTATAAAACCAGTGTATGGTGCCCCATGATTGCATTAATGTACACAGCTATGATTTAATAAAACAACAACAACAACAAAACAAATGTTAGGAAGCTTCTCATAATATATGAAAGAAATACCTTCCTTGAGCAAATTAGGGAGTTTTTTCTTTTTTCTTTCTTTTTTTTTAATAGATTCTTTCCTCATACATTTGGAGAGACAAAGCATTAGTTGGTGACAAAGCAAGTGTACGTTCTGTGTCCTGAGCACAGTCTTGCCACTCACACTTCATTGTGCTGGGCAGCTCACTTTATAGGGATGGGCTGAGCATGATAATGAAAAGGAAACACTACTAGATATCTCAACAGCCACAGATACAATCAATACTAATAACAATAACGAGGACAATAACACACAGGATCAACCACATCCTCCCAGTGTTGGCAGCTGATGACCCCCCAGATCTATTTTGCACTCATATAAGGATAAGCAAAACCCCAAGTGTGATTCTGTCTAAGCCTTTTCCGCCTTTCCCTTCAAACCCACATGTACTTTGAGGTAAATCTAATCCACATGTTTCTGATTCATTTACACTTAACTCTTCAAAATGTTGTTTTCTAGCAGTGATTTGGTGGCCTAGAAGTCTTTCTCAAAGCTCTTTTCTTACAAATAGGATGTTGTGGTTTGCCAAGAGAAAGGAAAAAAAGCTGAGCTCCCAACGGTTTAAATCTAACTTGAAACTAAGAAATCATGAATTTGGACCAAATTTGGCCCAATGCTTTCTCATTATTCCTAATAACCTTTCTCCCACAGGTGATTTTTCAGTGCTCAGTTCAGTGATGGACAGGGTGACAATATTTAAGAGAGGCAGGGAGGGTGGCTGGTGCAGGATTGCAACTGGGACAAGCTGAATTAGAAAATAGGGTGCACTCGAAAGGACGATTTTTGGTCAACTGGCTTCCCCTCCCTTGGAATTCCCTTCACCTCTTGGTTTACAGTGAGACTCTTGTCAGCTAAATAGCAGCTCCTCAACTCACTGCAGGGCACATTCTGAGCTCATAAGCTGCTCCCCCAGGGTGGGGCTATTCATGGCACTTGGAACCATGCTTCTTTCTTCATTTCCTCTTCTCAATGAGAGCTCTGTGGCAAACATTTCAGGAAAACAAAAATCCCTGAGCATGAAGAATTTCATGGCCCTGCAAAGAAACAGAAGATACATTAGGTCAGATGTTAGGCTGATAAACTCACCAACTCCCTTTAACTTAAGACTTTAATTAAAATGACCCTTGTAAGGGGAACAAAAATAAACACTCATTTATGGTTTCTCTCTGGAATCCTGTAAAATCTCCATGAATACATTACTTCTGGTTTATGGTGGCTTCCTATGATACACTGTCCAGCTGGATTTTATTCCTGCCATTTGGAATTAAGACAAATCTTTAGCAGCCCTCACCGACATCCATACTCTGATCTTCCTCCTTGTTTGTTTCTCTTTGGGCAGCCTCCAGACATGGGCCGCTGGACACATGCTACACTAGAAAGATGAGTTTATGAGGTCTCTCTGGCAAAAGAGCAAACTGTGTAGTCTGGCAGCAGTAACTAGGACACCATAAATGTCCAAAACGTGTGTGTTGAATTAATCTCTATCAACAAAACTTGGAGGGTCTATGGACCTAGTAGAATAGAGAAGAGAAGCCATGTTTATAGTTTTAAAAGCAAGAGAAAAAATTGAAGGAATAGGGGGGTGGACAGGAACAAGGAGAAACCCAGAGAGAAGGTATCTTGTGAAGTCACCTTGCAGCAGCTTCAACCACCGGCTGTCTTCCCAGAGAGCAGTGAAGGACCATTTCTAGAAAGTTTTACCTAGGTGACAATGGATAAGACAGGATAACCCAAACTTTATGAAATATAGCAATTTAGGGCTATTTTGTTATTATCTTCCTGGAGCAATGGGAAAAGACCACATGTTGATGTGTAAATGTGGAATTTTTCCTCAGTGGATCTGATATTCTCAATGTGAAAAAGACAGCGTCGTAGAAGAAACGAGGCACAATCTTTGGACTAAAGGGACTTTCCTGTTTCTCTCAGAAACCAGGAGTGCACACTCCCAGACGTGGGTATCCTGGATCCATCCCAGTAGGGTGAATGAACTGTCCCCTGGGAAAGTGACAGGAGCCAGCAGCAACAGCAATGTGAACCTTGGTTGCCTGACCCAGGGAAGCCAGGATGTGGGACAGTAACTGTGATACCCTACAGACTCAAGCAGGTACATCTCAAGGACCAGCAGTGAAGGTCAGGAACAAGCATCCCTGCCTGGTGAACTTGAAGTGAGCAGCTCCCCATCCTGAGGCTGGAGTCGATCCTTCACCAGGGACACGCAGATAAGATAGAGGGGCAATGTCAGATTATCCCACACTCAGTCAGCCAGGAGCAAGGTGAGAAGATGGAACCTGAGGACTTGTTCCAATCGCAGCCTCCCAAAGAACTCTCAGAAGCATGTGAGGGACATTTTGGAGGTGGTTCTGTCCAGCAACTCAGCTGGCAAAGACTCATGCTCTAACAAATTTGGACATTCAGAAAGTAAAACTTGGTTCCTTCGAAAGCCTGGGAACAATATGCCAATAACAAAAGATGAACACAAGTCATGTTTCACTTCTGCCAATTACAAGAAGTGCTTAAAGTGGCTGCCATTAGTTGTCCAGACACTTTTGATTATGGGGAACTACTGCTTAACTAATGTTGACCTAAGTGTCACTTGTATCACTACACACATCATTTCAATTTCTTCCCGAAGTATTACCAGTGTAGCTGGTTTTCTCTGGTATACCAGATCCTTTAAGGTCCCCCATAGGCAGAAGTCAAAGGGCATTAAGTCAGGAGAACGTGGGGAAAACTACACCTCTTCATCCTATCATTGTCTTGGCAAATTCTCATCAAGGTAAGCTGTCCCTCTGTCTTCTTTGACTGTCTTGCCTGTCACATGGTGCACTAGCATTCATGTGATTAATGCCATCTTTTGAGTGTACGTCATATTACACATGCTACTGAAATTCAATTCAACTTTCAAAAGTAATACGTAGAGAACATCATTTAAAATGGGTATATACTTTTCTGGCACCCCATCTAGATGACATGAATAATGCTATCCTGAGGAACCCCGGATAACTGCTGAGCCACCTGGAAGATTCCTTTATATTTGAAACCACCTCTCTGCCGTGACATAGAATCTTTGCCTGAAGTAAAAAGGTCAGAACTGAAGACTGATTTGTATCTTAAAAATGTGAAGAAGGCAGCAAAGTTTGTACAACCCGGGTTATATTTCTGGATATCCACAACCTTCCATCCAGCCTGATGGGGTGAACTTTCTTTTCCATTCAGCTACCCGCCCAACCTGAATTAGCTTGTTTTCCTATCAAGAGGATTCCAGCTACTTTGCTGGGGTCCCCCATGGGGATGCTTCTCACACCCCCTTATCCCTTATTTCCTGTTTCTGAGGGCAGTTCAGGCCTCCAAACTCTGCCCTTACTCTGGGGATAGGAAAACTTCCCACACCCCCTCTAAGAATGTGCTAAAAAATCATTTGCTGCACATTAACCGATGGACTTCTTACACATGGTACAGAAAAATATTATTTGTCATTTCTGACCCCTCTCTCAAGTCTCATCAAGGGAGTGAATCCTAGAAACCAGAATATCTTTAATAAACTGAGCCACAAGTTATCATCCTGAAAATCATTGTCTTTCATGTATTGACGGCAATACGATCAAAGACATTTGCCAGATTTTTTTCACTGTGACTCATAGAACGAAATACATTTTTCCTTACAGTTATACACACAGCCCATTTTCATTTCATTTTTAAAAATTTACTTCATTTTTTAGAAATGTTGGTCTCACCCACTGAACTGATTCCACAACCCACCATTGGCTCACAGCCCACAGTTTGAAAAACACTCGTTGATTTGGGCAGGGATGGGGGGGCAGGGAGAGAAAGGGGGAGAGACAATTGAGAAGAAAAGGACATAGAAGTGGGTTTGGGAGGGTGAGAAGAAAGGAGAGGCCTATAGGTAAGGAAAACTTTGGGGTAGATCATAGATATTTAATGAGGATTTTTATTAGTCTCCCATCTAAATTCCAAGAACAATCATATTCCCTGGTGATGGGGAGGGGAGTGCCTAACAAAGCGCTCACCTGATTCGTGGTCGGCAGGGAATGAACCTAGAGGCTGCCCCAGGAGAGCAGAAGCACATGGACAGATGGTGTGTATTAACGGGATGTCCAGCTAAATTTCATGGAACTCCATGCACTGGGAAATCAACAGAATTTAAGGGAGACTAACAGGTGGCTTCAGTGGAAAGAGGAAAGCCTGGAAAGCCAGGAGCACTCTTAAGAAGAGCCGTTCTTTTTTCTTCTTTTCTTCTTTCACCTTTATTTTTTATTTATTTTTTATTTTTATTTTTTATTAAATCATAGCTGTGTACATAAATGCAATCATGGGGCACCATACACTGGTTTTACATACCATTTGACATATTTTCATCACACTGGTTAACATAGCCTGGAGACAAGTATATCATTATGGGTTTTGTTGTATTAACCTTATTTATCATTTTGGATTCTGTTCATTTCTTGTTCTTGTGGATTCAAGTTTCCATCTGGAGTAACTGTTTTAGCTTAATATAGCTTTGTTCCTACCCACCTCCTTTGTACTGTTATTAACAAATATGTTACATTCCTACATGTTACCATACGTTATGTGCATATTATCTTACACAGTTGCTTTTTTTCAGATGTACATTTGTTAACTTCATTGAGGTCCAATTTATATATCTTAAAATCACCCATTTTAATTATATGATTCAATAATATTTGGCAAATTTACATAATTCTCAAAAATCACCAGGATTTTTTTCCCTAGCCTTATTGAGGTGTAACTGACAAAAATTGTATATATTCACAGTGTATAATGTGATGTTATGACATATGTAAACCTCATACATTTTGAAATTATTGCCACAATAAAGCTATCACTTCAAAAAAAAAAAAAAGAGAAGAGCCATTCTGGGCCTCTGACCACCTAGAAAATAAAAGAGCTATAAGATTTTGTAAGACTCTTACCCACCTCTAACCTTCAATAATTCCTACATGGTATTCTTTATCCTTAAATATTTACAGTCTTTGACATCTCCTTGTGGACCAAATAGAGTTGTCATCATTTAGTTCCTTTGCATTTCATACCAAATTAAGGCTCAGTCTTTGGAAGATCATCTCTGACATTTCCTTATATTATGTTCTTGCCCCTCTCCACATATACACATACCCTCGTGCACAGGTGCACACACACGGGTGGTGAATGTACTTATGGGTCATCTGGTGGGGAGGGCTGTAGATGGCCTGGTCATCTGGGGGGAAGACAGTGAATCCCTCCATGTCCACCTCTCTTGGTCTCCTCCTGGAAACTGATGCATGTGTACACACCACTAACAGTCTCCTGGGTTTTCTAATTCCCATGGGATTAGTGGGAAACCCTGACAGGGGTAGGAGAAGAGAAAAGAGTGAATTCTGGGTAATTATTCTGGCTACTTTTTCTAGGTGTCCTGGGACTTCATTCCCTCTTCCTGCCCCATGAGATCGTCCTGGGTTGCTCTGTCTTTCACTCCTCTCAGAACTCTGCTTTCTGATTCTGACAATGATAGCTCCTTCCTCTGCCCTCTCCCTTTTCTGACCCTAGGGGTGGTGATGGGCCTTCTGTGTCCAGCCCTGCCTCTGACCCTCCCTGTGGCTCTTCTGAAAGCCACTTGTACCTGTTGTACATAAACACCTCTAGAATTTGGGAGATTCCATTTGCTGTGAATATCTGTCCCTCTAGAGACCCTATATAGTGAAAGAATCATAAAAGATTTCCAGACTTCATCCTTGAAAGCTAGTGACAAACAGTGAAAAAAAATGAGATTTAGCTTCTATAAAAGCCAGTAGTTACACATTTTTAAAAATATTGATATATTTTACAAGAGGTAAAAATTTTTGTTTTCCAATAATGTTAATAAATATATAAAGTGTGACAAAAATGTACATACATTTGAAGAAAGAAAAAATGATATTAAAATTGTAATAACATGTATCAATACAAAAGATGAATACAAGTCACATTGAGCATCTGTTGTAACTGCAGAAGTTAATATTGTGATTTGAGTACTACAAATTTATCATGGTTTTCTCCTTTCTTAAAATGTGTACATATTTTTTGGCACCCTATATAGATTAGGGGCCAGGCATGGCGGCTCAAGCCTGTAATCCCAGCTCTTTGAGAAGCCAAAGCAGGAAGATTGCTTGAGGTTAGTAGCTTGAGACCAACCTGAGCAAAAGCAAGACCTATCTGTACAAAAAATATAAAAATCAGCCAGGTGTGGGTAGTGTGCACCTGTAGTCCCAGATGCTCAGGAGGCTGAGGCAGGAGGGTCACTTGAACCCTGCAGTTTGAGGTTGCTGTGAACTATGATGACACCACTGAACCCTAGCTGGGGCAACAGAGCAAGGCTCTGTCTCAAAATACAATAGATAGATAGATGATAAATAATTAGCAAAAACAAACAGAGCTAAATTAGTGATGAAAGGATTGGGAAAAATATCAGTTGTTAAAATGAGACAAAAGTTTGAATCACAAATTTATCAATAAGCTCTCATGAATTTTTACAAATCTTTAAATTCCTTATAGTTACATAAGTCACATAATCTGGAATCTGGAAATACGTTGTAAATGTATTATATGTAATACATACACACAAATACACACACACATACATACAAGCCCACCATAATGAAGAAATAGAGTGATATATAGTATATATCTGTTTATATGATATATCAAGATTTATTTTGGCTAATGGTGTGAAGAAGGAACAAATATTGAACATTTCATCCATTAAGGACATATGTATGCTTCCACTGCTCATTAAAATCATACATGGGGGTAGTGATGATTCCATAGTTTAAAACAAATTATACAGTTATTTCTCAAGAGTGTATGAATACACGTGTACCTTGAATATCTCAGGAAGACAAAGAATCTTACTCAAGCGAAGTCTATAAAAGAAATATAAAGAGAACTCTGAATAATGAATGTGCGACTAGATTATGAAAAGCATGTGGCTGAGGCCTTCCGTTCAGCTCTCCTCCTTCATAAGAATTGTTCACAGCACAAAGCTCAGAGCTGGGCACCTCATAGGTCACTGAAGCATGGGCCTGGTGGTTGACCAAGGTACATTAATCCAAGTTAAGACTTTTCTACATCTACATCTCTCTCATCTACACTCAGACACACACAACTACACTCAGATCAATGCTTCATTTATCTAACATTATTTTAGTACATTTACCAAATAAATAAGGCTCATCCATTTGAGTTTATATTCTTTTAATTGAGATCACAAAACTTTCTAAAAGAAAATACATATGTAGTACTATCCTACCTTCTTACACAGAAAATTCTCAACATATCATGAACTGTAAACAGTAACTCTTGACGGTTCTAACTACAAGCATCAGTCATTTTATGGGGCCCTCACATTCTGTCCAGGCTCTTTTTGCAATCCTTGGGTTATTTATTGTTTTAAAACTGCTGAGGCAGCAAGGCCTCTCCCTTTCCTATAGCACCTTACATCTGCTAACAACTGTTGCTCTCAGAATAAAACTTGAGAGTTGGTCTCTGAAGAACATAGGTTTTCTGACTAGGAAGGATCACGCACAGTGTGGAATTGAGACTATATCAAAATAAATCTTTTGGTCACTCTAGCCATTATGATTAGATTCTTAGGGAAACAAAAAGATAGCTCTATCCAGCAGTAAAATACACTGAAGGGTAATGCCCCCAGCCTGAAGCTCCGCTCAGTGTGGCCCCACTGTGGGTTCCCAGTCTGCCACTCCATACCCATGCACCCTGGGTATGAGTAGAAGCCTGCGCCCCACCCTCACAGAGCAGGCAGCCTGTGCCCCTGCTTATGAGAGAGGCCTATTGGGCAAATGGCTCCATACAAAACCAAAGGAACCCTATGACCAAACATCATCCAACAGTCAAGAAAATTTGATTCCATAAAAGGATCCAGTAAACGAGGAGAGTGGTTATAATTCAGAAAATAAAAATGATATTTTAAAAAGTAGTGCCCACAGAGAATTTTAAGAAGATAATGCATTTAGAAACCAAGAACAAGCTACTATAGGAAAAACAAAAATGAAAAAGCATTCAGAGAACAGGAAAGAATCCCTAGAAATTAAAACACATAATGATTTTCAAATGACACTGTCATCTAAAGCAAAGTCGATTAAAGCTAAGTAGCAAAAAGACTAAGGGGCAGGGTGATCTGAAATCTACAACTGAGCAAACGTTTCATAATGTGGAGCAATAAGAGATGGAAAATGTGATAGCAAAGTTAAGAGACATGGAGGAAAAATCTAAGTATAGGCCTGATAAAAGGCTTACAGAGAGAGCAGATTCATGGGAGTGGAGAAACAGTCAGAGCAAGGAGGACACACTTGCCCTGAGCTGAGGAGGAGTAAGCATCTTCAGATTGGAAGAATATCTAAAAATTGTAAAGTTTTAGAAATAAGGGGAAAACTTTGAAAGCTTCCAAGAGAAAAATTCATTTTTGTAAATGAACTTGAATCTGACGAACACTAGATTACTTGTTGCAGACAGAAGATGCTAAAAGTCATTAAGCAACACAAATAACACTCATTTGGAGACAGCAGAGAACCCAGAAAATGAACCTGCGTATCATGAGAGGTGACTGGGGGCGCTACTATTAATAGCGCCTTGCTTAATATTCCTATTATCTTCTTCTCTTCCTAACAGAACCCCAATTGGAGGTGGGGAGATTATCCAAACACCCAGCTAAAATTATTTACATTACCAGACTTCCTTGAAGCTAAGAGTGAGTGGCCATAAGTTGAGCATTGGAACTTTCTGGATAGCTTTTCAAAGGAACAAACTCAACTGTTTACAGCTTGGTCGCTTTGTCCTTCTCTCATCTACTTTTCAGAATATGAACTTAACGTCTAGAGGCACCTACCATCTTGTGACACAAAGGACCAAAGCCTAAATACAAAAGGATGGAAAGAGCCTGGGTCCCTAGGGAAAAATAAAATCATAAAACTATTAAAAGAATGTGAGGAGATTAAAAATAATAATTATAGAGAAAAAAAGGCTATTATAAGTGTGACACAAAATACAGAAGACATAAAAAGAAAATTAGTAGATCTGACAAATTAAAATTTAAAAATTTCTGCATGGGAAAACAACCCCACAAAAAAATCAGATAATTAAAGACGAACTATAAAAAGCAGAATAGCCACTAATATCATAAAAAGCTAATTTGCTCAAGGTATAGTGAAATTTCTACAAATTGCTGCAGAAAAATGACTTGACTCAAATAGAAAAATAGGTGAAAGATAAGAACAGTTCACAGGAAAAGGAATATGATCACCCTTATATGAAAAGATATTAAACTCATAAAAAGATTAATGCAAACTGAAATGATAGTGAAATATCACATATCCTGTTCGATTGAGCTTGGATATTCATAAAATATTCTGGACAGATAAGTAGGAAAATTGCTCCTGGATTGAGGAACTGAAGGACTATGAGAGAAAATACTTACTTTTTACCAAATATCCCCCATGAGTCAAACATTTTATTTTGAGATCATTTTAGGTTGATGGGCAGTTGTAAGAAACAATATAGACAGATTCTTTGTATTTTTTACCCAGTATCCCCCAGTGGTAACAACTTGAAAAACTATACTATAATATCACACCTAGGATATTGGCATTCACACATTCAAGCTGTGGAATATTTTCATCACCACAACATCCCTCGTGTTGCCTTTTTATAGCCACATTCATTTTCCTCCCCCCTTACCCCTCCTTAACATTGGCAACCATGAATTTTTTTCTCTATTTCTATAATTTTGTCATTTGGAGAATGCTACAGAAATGGGATCATAGAGCATGTAATCTTTCAGAGTTGGCTTTTTAAAAAAAAACTAAGCATAGTTCTCTGGAAATTCATCCAAGTTATTATGTGTTATCAGTAGTTTGATTCATTTTGTTGCTGTGTAATGTTCCATAGTATGGGTATATTACACCTAACAGTAGATTTGGGATTTTTTTATTTTAAACTATTCATCCATTGAAAGATACTGGGGTTATTCCCAGTTTGGGGCTATTTTTGAATAAAGCTACTATAAACATGTGTGTATAAATTTTGGTAGGAACGCAAGTTTCCCTTTCTCTCGGACAAATGCCCAAAAATATAAGTGATGAGCTGCATGGTAGTTCTGTGGCTGTTTTTTTTTAAGAAGCTACCAAACTTCTGTGGGTGCTTCATTTTACATTCCTACTATCCACGTAATAGTAGTAGTAGTGATTTAGTTTCTCCATGTCCTCTCCAGCATTTCATTACATCATTACTTTTTTTCTAGCCATTTTGAGAGATGTTTAGTAATATATATTTGTGGTTTTAACTTTCATTTTCCTAATGGTTAATGACTGAACAAACTTTTCATGTGTCTGTCATTTGTATTATCATTGTTGGTGAAATAATCTCTTCATGTCTTTCCCCCATGTTTTAATTGAATTGTTAGTTCTTTTTACTGTTGCGTTTTGGGAGTTCTTTGTCTATTCCAGACACTCCGCCTTTCTTAAATGTTTTCTCCCAATCTATAGCTTCTCTTTTCATTCTTTCATCACAGTCTTTGGCAGAACAAAAGTTTTGAATTTTAATGAAGTTCAATTTATCATTTATCATCCTGTAATGAATTGTGCTTTTGATATCAAGTTTGAAAAATTATTTGCCTCGCCCTAAATTCTGAAGATTTGCTTCTATGTTTTTTCTGAAAATCTCATAGCTTAATGTTTTTTTGTTCTTGTTGTTTGTTTGTTTGTTTGTTTTTACTTAATTTCTGTGTGAGGTGTGTGGTTTACATCAAGGTTCTTTTCTTTTGGAGGGACAGCTCTATGGATGCTTAATTGCTCCAGCATCAATTGTTGAAAATCCTACCCTTCCTCCATTGAGTTGCTTTTGCATCTTTGTCAAACATCAGATAGACATTTTTGTGCGTCTATTTCTGGGCTATCTGTGGATGTATGTGTCTATCACACAACTAATAATACCCCAGATTCTGGATTAGTGTAGCATAAGTAGGTAGACTGATTCGTCTCCACATTTCTTATTTTTCAAAATCATTTGTTATTCTAGTTTTTATTTTTTTGCTTTTTCATGTAAATTTGATAATAATCTTGTCTACATCTACAAAAAATACCTTGCTTGTCAGTTTACCCAGCACCATTTGTTAAATAGGGAATCTTTTCCCCACTGAATGTTTTTAAAGCAAGCAGACAGCCCTCAGAATGGGAGAAAATATTTGCATGTTATACCTCCGATAAAGGTCTAATAACCAGAATCCACAGAGAACTTAAACATATTAGCAAGAAAAGAACACGTGACCCCATTTCAGGGTGGGCAAGGGACTTAAAGAGAAACTTCTCTAAAGAAGACAGATGCAAATCTACAAACACATGGAAAAAAGCTCATCATCCTTAATCATCAGAGAAATGCAAATCAAAACTACTTTGAGATATCATCTAACCCCAGTAAGAGTAGCCCACATAACAAAATCACAAAGCCAGAAATGTTGACGTGGAGGAAAGGGCACACTTCTACACTGCTGGTGGGATTGCCCACTAATACGTTCCTTCTGGAAGAATGTTTGGAGACTACTTAGAGACCTAAACATAGACCTGCCATTCGATCCTATAATTCTTTTACTAGGTTTATACCCAGAAGACCAAAGTCACAATATTGTTATATAAAGACATCTGTACCAGAATGTTTATTGCAGCCCAATTCATAATTGCTAAGTCATGGAAGAAGCCCAAGTGCCCATCAACCCACAAATGGACTAGCAAATTGTGGTACATGTATACCATGGAATACTATGCAGCCTTAAAGA
>CAUYPK010012693.1:0-23616 GCA_963574355.1 Loris lydekkerianus
GGCATGGGTGAGCACGGGGAGGGACGTGGCTTCTGAGCGGATGACGGCGGAGGGGTCCGAACTGGAGGGGGTGGGGAGGAAGATGAGGAGGAGGGGGAGGAAGATGAGGAGGAAGCAGCCAGAGACCGGTAGGGACACCAAAGCCTAAAATATTTCCCATGTGGTCTTTCACAAAATGTTCGCCAGTCCCTAGTTTAGAACAAAGAGTTTGTTCACTAGAGCATTCTCAAATGTAAAGGTAACCAGTAAGTGTATTTTTCACAGGTAACCATAAATGTTAACATTTTCCATCATTGTAGTTATTTTATTTTGATGATATAGCTCTACCATATTTTAGGCCAGTGATAACACTTTAATGTATTTTTTTTTTTTTAATTTTTGTTTAGTTTTGTTTTGTATTTCTAATTGGACCCCAGCTACTTGATAACTCTCTTTTGTTTCCGACACAGGAGTAGCAGGTCCATCTTACACTTTTCCTGCCCTAGGCCTGGAACCAGCCATTTCTCAAAGAGTTCTGGTTCCCTTTTGTGAGAAATCACATTTAGAAACCACAATTTGGATGATGTAGGTAGTACTTATTAATGAGTTGTTTTTCCTTATAGTTTAGATTGTTATTATTTCTCTCCCTTTAAACTATTAAAATTTCCTGATATTTCCAAATCACATTTAAGATTATGTAGTGTACTCTTAATTCATTTGATTTCGTATCTCTTTCCTTTTATGCAAAAATTTCCATTCTAATAGCATTAACATAACTTATGGGATTTATTATATAATACAAGTTCTGACAATTAAGTTCATGAACTCTTTCTAAAAAAGTACTACATCCCTCATTCTGAATATCACTATGGTCACCCTCAAGCGATCCCCCCAGGAAGCTATGCACCAATGCCAGTGTGCAGTCTGTACTTCAAAGCAATTTGAAAACGTTTTTTCTGAAATGGCCCTCACAGCTGCCATTATACCAGGGCTGACAATTAAGTTCACAAATTCATCTTAGAAAAAGTGTTACATATCTCATTGCTCAATATCACCATAGTCACCTTCAAAGTACCACCCTTGGCCCTTTGGTAACCATAGTAATATTGAGCAATGAGATATGTAGCATTTTTTCCAGGATGAGTTTGTAAACTTGTCAGCCCTAGTATGTTATAATAATAATAACATTGTTAATGAATTCAGTTTCAAAATGCATAACGTTGTTTTTATAAGTAATTCTGTTTAAAGGCACTTTGTTCAATATTTATCACTGATTCATTATGTAAAGACCAAGGCTATCGGCCCACTAAATGTTTCACTGAAAAATTATAACGTGAGGCAGAATGATTAATACGAGAAAAGGCATACAAATGTACATGATCATAGGTTTACATGACCCTGGAGCCTTCAAAAGGAAGACACAAAGATGCAGGGTAAAATGTCCATTTTTATTTAGAGCTTCAACAGAAGACAAATAGCCAGCCACTTAGAAATGGGACTGTACAAAATAGCTAGGCTCTGACGCAAACACACTGAGTTGGGGAACCCGCCAAGGCCTGTGTGTCTAGAATCTTTGTGGCCTCTCTGAGCGCGCCGGACGCTTGCTGGGGTGGGGGTCTTATGGCCTGCAGTCAAACGAGGACGATCGGGTAATTTCTTCATAGTCAGTTTTTACACAGAATATTTTTAGGGTTCATGGTTGGCTTTTGGAAGAAGGGGCTCTTGTTTCTATGACCTGCCTTGGGGAAGAGGGACTATAGTTTCTATGACTACCCCAGGGGAGAATGGGACTACGATACAGGAAAAGATCGGAGATAAATTTTTGCTTCTGAGACTGTTCTGAGGCCTTCATTTTGGAGTTCTGTTTTCTGAGCCCAACAATTAACAGTGAAAGTGACGCCAGTAGCACTGTAAGTCGGCCTGAGGGACGCCTCCCTAACACACACGCCTTTTCTCTCATGGCACATCATCACCATCCTGCCCTCGGGAAGCCTGGGCAGCACTGCAGCACATGCTTAGATGCCATTTAAACAGTAAAGTCACCACCAAAAACCCAAAGAATGTGAAAAATGCGGCTTTAAATAGACCATAAAAATGATACTGTTTATAGCATGAGAAGTGAAACAAGAAAGCAGGACATCGTCTCCTTTAATGTCTGCTGGGAACTAGCACCTCTTTCTGCCACTCTCTCCATGTCTGCAAACGCCTGTGAGTGCTTCGTGAGTATCGCACTGGAGGTTACTAATACATTTTTATGAGTAGGTGGATACTCAAATGTGGAATCTGTGAATTGTGACGTTTGGCTGTATGTGAAAGATTCATAGGTAAAATATAGAGGGAAAAGATAGGATGCTGGAAGGGTGAAGAAGGGTTAGGTCAGGCTGACTTCTCAGCCTCGGAGTTTTAACCTAGAGGAATTGGGCGTGAGAGAGGGGCATTGAAGAATTTTAGGCTGATTAATGATAAGATTGTTTAACTGTTATAAGGATCATTATGTGTATACTTTGTGGGGAGAGGAGAGTGTTGGAGAAGTTGGAGACTTACAGCAATAAATCTGGTGAGAAGTCATGAGGCCTGTACTAAGAAAGTGGTAATGGCCAGTGGGAAGGGGGGGGGGGGGACACGGTGGCTCATGCATGTCAAGGGTAAGTGAAGAGGACTCAATGTTGACCCTCTGCATGACGAAGGGGTATGCTCTGGAGGAGCATCAGAGGACACAGAACCAGTTTCACAAGGAAAATAAATGAAGCGTTAAGTTTAGCTGGCGTTAAGTTAGTTGCCTATAGATATTTAGGTGTAAATTTCCAGAAAGTATTTAGATATAGAAATCAAACTGTAGGTGAAATTTAAGCCATGAGGAGAGAGTTGAGAACCTAATTAAAATAAAACCAAAATAAAAACTTACAAGTTGAAGGAGGTAAAAGAATAGGTGAAAAAAATGCACAAAGTGGCTAGAATGGTAAGGAGGAAATGGGGAGTAAGAAATGTTCATGGAAGCGAAGCAAGCGAGAATTTCAACAAGGAAGAAATGAACAATAATGTTCTTTATGGTAAGGAAATAAAATAAGATAATCTCAGAAAGGTATACAAGAAATTTGTCAGTTAAGAACTTGATGACCCCAGCAAAGACTGTTTCACTGTAATAAAACCAGATTATTATATGTAAAGAGGGAAACAGATGACAAGAAAGTGGCAAGTCTCCATTTGTGATCAAGCAAATGGGTCCAAGCTTATAGTTGTTCACATTTTAGTTCTGGCACTTGAAAGTTAGAGTGACCTTTAGCAATTTATTCAGTGTTTATTTCTGCTTTTGTCTTGTTTGCAAAATTGGTCTGACAATAGTACCTAAGTAATATATTTCAATGCTGTTTTCTAAAGAAGACATAAGTTAATGCATGTGAGAGTTTAAAATTAGAAATTTAAAAAATGTTTAAGCCTAAGTAAAATTAAGAACCATCATTTTGTTTGGTATAAAATCCACTTTAAAATGATAACGCTAAAATAGAATAAACCTGTGGTAGAAGAAATATCAGAAAGGCTCTTTGAAAGGAACTTGTTTCTAGGTGAAACAATTGTGAAATTGAAATTATATAACATAATTAAACATAAATTAATATAAAAATTAGTAAGATAAATTTTCAGAGGAGATTACCTGGCACAGAGATTTTTAATGTGTAGCAAAAATGTTAATATTTAGCAAAATTTTAATGTTTGCTAAACATTAAAAATGATACACTCATAGTGTATTTTTATGACAAGTATAAGTTAAAAGAAACACAACAATTGAAAGTATTTTGGCATATATATTTTTTGGATCTATTTACTAGAGAAGAAGGAAGGCATATAATCTCTGTTAACATCTTTTGGAAGTAGTCCTACAACAAATCTGTTAAAATAGCCCAAACCTGGAGCACTGGCGATACCAAATGCTGGTGAGACAGTGGCCAGCAGGAACTCTCACTCATGGCTTGTGGGAGGGCAAAGTGGTACCACTACTTTGGAAGACCATTTGGAGACTTTTTAGAAAACTAAACATCCTCCTCCCATATGACCCATCAATGGTATTCCTTACCCCCCTCAAAACTGAAAATTTGTGTCAACTCCAAAATCTGCACACAAACATTTATTCCAACTTTGTTCTTAATAAATAGCCAATACTTACAAACAAACTAGAGTCCTTCAGTAGGGGAATGAATAAATAAACTCTGATATATCCAGACAACAGGATATTATTCAGAGCTAAAAAGAAATGCACTATTAAGCCATGAAAAGATATGGAGGAAACTCAAATGCAGAATACCATGTGGAAGAAGCCATTCTTAATAGGTGACTGTATGATTCCAACTACATGACATTACAAAAAAGAAGAAATGGAAGAGACAGCAAAAAGATCAGTGGTTGCCAGGGGGTGAGTGGGTGGGGAGGATGAATAGGCAAAACTCGGGACTTTTAGGGACGTGAAAATACTCTGTGTGCTACTATAATATAATGGTGGATATATATCACAATGTATTCGTCAAAAGCATAGAAAGTACAACACCAAGGGTGAATTCCAGTGTAAACTGTGGACTTCAGGTGGTGAAAATATGTCAGGGTGGGTTTGTTGATAGTAACAAGGATACTCCTGCAGTGGGCAGGCTGTACACGTGCCAAGCTGGAGAGATACGGAAAATCTGCGCACTTTCCTGTCAATTCAGCTGTGATGCTCAAACGGCTTTACAAAATAATCTTTCATAAAATGAAACTTAAAGCTCAAGGTAGTTCTTGTTTACCATTAAGTAAAAACAGACTGTAGAAACTTTAATTGTGTTATATACTTGAATTTCACAAAAACAATGTTTATTTTTAACTTGGAAGTCATGTTCCCTTCAAAGAGGCTTTGTATTTCTCGTGTATTCTCTACTTTAGCATTGCCATTTTAAAATGAATTCTGAATTAAGAATGTTTCATGTCTTAGTTTTACTTAGGCTTAAAATGTTTCTGGAATTTTGAATTTAAAAAAATATTCAGATGATACATTGTACCTTTATTGTATGTGATTTTTCACTTTAATCAAAATGTTATGTTTCATTTATGTATCCTTTAACATCAGGAAGTGCTGAAACTTTTTTTAATGCTGTGGTTTTTCTGGATGCTGCATTACTGTGAAACTCCAGTGTTGTAAGTGTGAAGGCATTACAGTTTCAAGTTTGATTTGGCATGAGTATCTTTCTTTGGCAAACCTTCCCCTTTAAAGACATGTATGCCTATTTGTGGTTTCTTGTGGTTTTGAGCCTCATTAGGGGGAAAAAGAAGTTGGCTTAATATGGTTAAAACTGTCTCTGTGGGGTGCTGGCAGGTAGAAAGGAAAACACACAAGAAAAGAGTGACTAAAGGAAGGATTCTCCAAGGATGTCCCACGAGGAAACAAATCATTCTCTTAACCATGTTAAACAAAATATCCATATTAGGTATAGTTCATACTTGACAAAATTGTGCTTGATATTTACTTTAGCTAGATTTGCCTTGGTATTAATCCAAGTTATTCAGTTGGTTTTTTTTTTTTTTTAATTTTTATTTTTGGAACTTACTGTTAGATTATCTTTACATTAAAAAATATCTCGGGGCAGCGCCTGTGACTCAAAGGAATAGGGTGCCAGCCCTATGTACCGGAGGTGGCTGGTTCAAACCCAGCCACGGCTAAAAACTGCAAAAAACAAAAACAAAAAAACTCATCTCTTCTGAGCAACCCACAGTTGTCCCCCAGAACCTCAAGCTCAATTCCCCCAAGTGCATAATTATCATCTCTCTCCTACCATTCCACATCTTCTTACATGAGAGTATTTTTATCATTATGGAGGTTCGGAATCTTTTTAAATTTTTTGGATAATAATTCAACAAAAATAATTGGGCAGTTAGTATAAACTATACATTTTTTACAGGTACTGGTGACAGAAATGAAGAAAATCTGTTCAAAGATCTCATTATGGGACTTTTAATCTAGATAGAAATAAGATAAAAAATAACTATTTGAGGGTGGTGCCTTTGGCTCAAAGGAGTAGGGCACCAGCCCCATATGCCGGAAGTGGCGGGTTCAAACCCAGCCCTGGCAAAAAAAGAATAAAAATAACTATTTGCAATAATTATAATCTTGGTAACGAGGCATAATGAAAGTGATTAATAAGCAGATGTAACTTCCCTGAAATTAAATAGTAAAACTAAATTATAGAAGTAAAAGTGGAAACAGTAAGCACAAAGATCTTATAAAATAGTAGGTGCAAAGACCATCTGGAATCATAATCTCAAGAAGCTATCACAGGGCCAGTGAGATTAGAGGTAAAGCAAGCTTGACAGGTGGGGACTTGGGATGGTATGTGGAGGTAAATATGGAGAAGATAAAGGCAGGAATTATATTGTGCTAAACTTAAATAATTAAATATTAAAATACTTAATGAACTTTCTTGGCACTTCTTTAAACCTACTATTATTTAAACTCATTTAATCTTTACAATTACCCCATATTGCAAATACAGTTTTGTCCTATGGCAGAGGAAGATACCTGGCCCGGAGAGTTAAAAACTTGCCCAAAATTACAGTTAGCAAGCAGAAGATCTAGGTGACTCCAGAGGATTTTTCTTAGCCAAAGAGTTTTGTAATCTCACAAGCTGGACTGCTGGGCAATGCTAAGAGTTTAACATTATTTTAAGTTTATGTTAAAAGAACTTTATAAAATGCATGGGAAGCTACTGTAAACTTTTCAAGGAGAGAAGCAAGCAACATGATAATTTGGCGTGAAAATTAAACCAATGACTTGTTAGTAGATGGAGCCAAGGAACTGGATGTGTTGTGGAGTGTATTTTACAGTTTTCTAGAGGTGCAATGAGGGTGGCTGACACTTGGGTGATGGTACCAGAGCTGTAGGAAAGTGGATTGATCTGAGAGCTACTCAGAATCTAGCATTGAAGACAGCTGGTGATTTTGGTGACAGAGATAGCACAAAAGACTCCTACTTTGCTTTCATAGACAACTTTGATTCCTAGATTATGGGAAATACAGATCCGGTACCTCCGAGAAGTAAATTTTCTAATCCAACACATGCATATAAACATAGATCTTTTTCTCATACTTGATGGGACTGGGAACTACACAAAGCCCAAGTAATTAACCCTTAAGTGTTCATGGATCTCAGCTTTAGAAGCGTTGCCCTATATATTCTCTATATCACAGGTTACTTGGATGGCTACTTGAGACAACTGCAGAGCCAAGTTTCAATATGTAAACAATACAAGTAGATCACCAGAAAATTGTCCAAATAATGAAAGCAGAGTTGAGGGTAAGTTAAAGTATGGGTCTGATTGAATAGCAGAAAACATTGCATCTAGGCAGAGTAAATCTAAGAAGCAAATTCCCTCTGTGAACCTACAAGGAAAACTGAAAAATCAAAACTGTGATTCCAGAAGTTGTATGAAGGCTGTGGCAGGCACCCGTGTAAGTACACGATTGAGGGCTCATAGATTTTCTTCAATTATTCCTAGAGGTAACATAGTTAGCCTAGTATAATAAATTTATAATCAGCTTATAAAATTTCAATAAAAAGTTACTAAAAATATGACTTTTTTTTTCCTTTTGTAGCGTGACTGCCCTATTTCTCTGGATTATAAATTCCATGTTTGCAGGGATGGTAATAGGTTCCTGCTCTAACAGAGGACCAGACCACATAACTACTTCTTGAAACAAGATAATCATCCCCAGAAAATAAATAATTTATTATGTGCAATAGTAATTAAATCAATATAGTTACAGATATATCAGGAGAATCAACCAACCAAAAATCAGGAAAAATAACTGAAAATAGAAATCATTAGAAAGCCAGGAGCAGTGACTCATGCCTGTATAACTGCACTGGAGGAGGCTGCGGTGGAAGGATCACTTAAACCCTGGAATTCAAGACCAGCCTGAGCAACCTAGCTAGACATCATCTTTACAAAAAATAAAAAACTAAACAGTAGGGCATGGTGGCATGTGCCTGTAGTCCCAGCTACTTGGGAGACTGAGGCAGGAGGAGCGCTTGAGTCCAGAAGTTTGAGTCTGTAATAAGTTACAATCACACCACTTCACTCCAGCCTAAGTGACAAAAAATAGACTCTGTCTCTTTAAAAAAATAAAAAAGAAAAGAAAGAAAGAAAGAAACTCATTCGCAAAGTGATCAGATAGTTTGGTTTTAGAACATAAATTTTAGAACAATGAATCTGCTCTAGAAAATATATGGGAAAGAAACCAAAGAATATTACTCGGGAAACTGAAGCTACTAAAAAGAAAAAAGTAGAAGTCCTAGAATTAAAAAAACACGATCATTTCAGAAAAGAACTAATGAACAGGGTTTATAGACAAATATAGACATTGCAGAAAAAGACTGAATCATCAGGAAAATTGGTAAGTAGAAGTAGTTGATGTAAGCATTCCTAACTCTATATGAAATCAGCACATTATACCCCATAAATGCATTAATGTATACATGATGTATGTGTTTATGATTTAACTTAAAAAAAGAAGTAGTTAAAACTGAAGAAATGGGGGGGGGGGGGGGAAGAAAACAAATGCAAGACTATAGGCTCAGCACCCGTAGCTCAGTGAGTAGGGTGCTGGCCACATACACTAAGGCTGGCAGGTTCTAGCCTGGCCCCGACCAGCTAAACAACAATGACAACTACAACCAAAAAGTAACCAGGCATTGTGGTGGGCACCTGTAGTCCCAGCCACTCAGGAAGCTGAGGCAAGAGAATCGCTTAAGCCCAAGAGTTGGAGGTTGCTGTGAGCTGGGACTCCACGGGCACTCTACCAACGGTGACATAATGAGACTGTGTCTCAAAAAAAAAAAAAAAAAAAAGAAAGAAAGAAAGAAAGAAAAGAAAAGAAAAGAAAAGAAAAGAAAAGAAAAGAAAAGAAAGAAAAAGAATATAAGAGATATTTGGATTGCAGAAAAATGTTCTAATATGTAGGTAACTGGAATCCCAGAAGAAGATAGAAATAGAGGGTAGAGGTAATATTTAAAAAGATTGACCAAAAATATTTCTAAAACTAAATTAGGCCATCAAGGTGGAGTCTAGAAGCTCTACAAATACCAACAAGATATACCAAAAGTACCACATTGAGCCACTGAAACAATGAATACCAAAACCAAGGGGAAACTTCAAAAGTAGCCCTTGTCTTTAATGGGTAGGACTGCTGACATTTCAATAGAAACATCAGAAGACAAAAGAAAATTGACATTTTAAAGAAAAAAGAAAAGAAATGGCAATGTAGGATTTTATCTAGATAGGGTCTCACAGGGTGTGAATGGGAGCTGTGGGTGGTTAGGGCCTGTTGGCACCAGCAGTGAGGTTCTCTCCATGTGAAGGGGTGAGTGGGCGTGGTTGGGGGAGAGATTGTCTTCACACTCTAACACTGTCTTATCCGAAGTCATTTGCACTAATGAACAGCCCACAGAGAGACCACATGGGCCTGGGTTCTAGCCATAGACAAAAGAGCACAGGGAGGTTCCACCCACTCACTTACTGAGAATGGATATTTTGACCCTGTCTCCTTTTTTTCATAATCATTGCATCCCTCTAGTCACCTCCTGGTAGAGAGTCCTTGCTCCTAGGTTCAGGCCCTGGCTGGGGTAAGCCTCCCTGGACAATTTAACCATCCATCTTTACTTCCTCGGCCTGCGTTTATCGGGCGATTCTGTTATTACCACAGCAGGAAGTCCCCAAGCTGCAAACATCTGATTTATGTACAACTCACCCTCACACACAGAAGCTGTTACAGTTAAGACCCCGAGTTACAAACATCCAACTAACATTCAACTCATACTTCCAAATGGAGGCTATTATAGGTAAAGGGCAAATGCACCTGTTGCAGTTTACATACAAATTAAACTGAAGAACAAACCTATAGCACCTGGGACTGCTGGTACCAGCACCAGCGCAAGCTTTAACACTGTGTCCTCTACTCCTTCTAGCTAGAAATCCGTGTTCCTTACTCTCCCCCCAAGCGTCGGTGTCACGACTCTTCAGAAAGACTACTAAATGCTGTCTACTCTCAGCTTTCCAACACATTCCACAGGGGAAGCCCACCAGTGCCCTCCAAGAAGACCAACTGAAGGCTTACGTCAATTGGATCCCACAGTGCAGTGAGGACAGGGGGCATGGGGTGGTTTATTGGCTACAGGATTTAGGCATCCAGTAGCTTTGTTCTGTCTGCCTTTGGGGTATTGGGTATGTAGTAAGTACCTCAGATTTTAATGGGTGAAAACAACAACTGTTTGTTCATGTTGATGACGATCAGGTGTGTGATGTGGAACGAGCATTCAGAATTGAATATTTGGCTAAAAGCCGCGTGCTTCAAGGGTAGAGACAATATCTTCATTAGCCAACTTGTCTCTGGAGTTCTGGTCAACATCAAGATGGCTTATGAAGTATTAATAGATGTAACAGGAATGATGGTGCTCTGGGAGAATCTGCCTGGTGTGAATATGCAGATTGCCAAATCCTGTTTGAGTAAGGCTGACAAATGTGGAAATCAATTGGTCTGTGGATTTGATAAGCATTTTGACTGAGTTTTATGTTCTTGCATAAGAATAGCTTACATGCACCATAGCTTTGAGCCAGGAAGATTATTTTATATTACACAGTTACACTTAGCACTCTGTATCACCCGGCTTCTCCCAACCTCCTAAGGAAGTCATGTGGAAATTTCTGTAATGTTGCTGTACCTGATATGGATCTCACTAGCCTGTTGCTGAAATAAAATTATCCAGACATGACATTTTCAATGGGTCATCCATTTTGTTCAGATTCAGCCTCTCTTAGTGATGCAGAGACACTCTTGTGGTCAGCATAGTGATCAGTGCTAATGAACTATTCTTGGCTTAGATACCAGCTACCACTTCACAACAAGTTTGAACCAGGCTGGAATTCTGTTTCTCAAGGATTGTGACAGGGAGATAGTAAGAATATTTAGGGAATTTCATAGATGTGAAATTGTTATGTCTGTATGCTCACAATTGACTATGCTAATTGCCACCAGGAGGCCAGAGCTCCTTCCATACTTTCTCAGGACCCTGAAAGTAATAGAAGCTTCCACTATCATCAGAGTGACTTCTTGGGACCATTCAGTAGCTGAAGCTGCAGAGGATTCTTAAAGTAATGATCTACTTTGGATCTAAAAAGTGATACCTCTATTATCAAAATGAAAATTCTGTGCCAACTACTATGGTGTGAACACAAGATACTATCCAATATCTGATTTTAATAGAAAAATATAACATCACACCCATAGCTATTAGATGTTTATTTAATTACTAAAAAAATATAAATACCTTGTGTTAATTTCTTTTCACTAGAAACTAAAGTCTGGGAAAATTTTTGAACCTGTATATGTTTGATTGCTGGTGTAACAAGTGCTATTTTAAGATGTTATATGAGATCCAGGATAAGATAATAGAAGAAGTTGTTTCTCTGCTCTATTTTGGTTTGAGGTAAGACCTGATCAGTGTGAAATGCCCTCTAATCAGGATTTTCCTTGGTACAAGTCCTCAATCTGACACACTTATTGATAATGTCCATTAGGAAAAATTTAAGTCAAGAGTTCAGTTGTGAAAACTGAGTCAGAAACCTTCAACTTCAGTTGTGAGTATTCTTTCTTTGTGTATTAACAAAGTAAATGAAAGTTAAGTGCATTTTAAATTAAATATGTCTTGCAAGAAGCAGCCTGCAGCTTTGATTTGGGCCTTTTCAAGCAAGTACAATCACACTCTGCAAATACTACTTTTTCCCCCAGAATCTATAATTTTGTTTACAGTAATATTATGCAACACTGTTTCTAACAAATATGATGAAATATCTGTATACAATATAAAAAACAATTTGTTGTTCATACTTGAATACAGTTTTCTTTTTTTTTTTATTTCATTAGAGGAATTGGAATGATGACTTTCTTCCACTGGAAGAATAGCAAGTACTTTAGCAATAGGATTTATCTTTTGTTTTCAGCAGTTAAGTATGTGAGGTTTCATGGAAATGTTCCAGAAATGGATAGTCCCTTGCAAAGTGGGTAGATCTGCTTTAAAATAGGCTATTGGTGACTTAAAAAAAAAAAATTCACATAAAAATTTATTGCAGATGTTTTTATGTGTTTGAAAAGTTATCCATCTCATACAGTATGTCATAAAAAAATTGCCCTTGTGCTAAAATAATGAAGGCAAAGTAGAGATGTTTGAGGGTCAAAACAAAGAAAAAAAATGTTTGCCTCAAATTTGGTTAAGCATATCTCCTCTAAAGGAGTACTCAGGTAGGGGGAAATTATCTGTGATGGGAGCATAATACGCCGGAAGGAATAAGGCATAATACGCAGGAAGGAATAAGGCATAATACGCAGGAAGGAATGCAAAAGGGAAAATGTATAGGTGAATCTGAATGAACGTTACTCATGTAGAATGATAATAACCTAAGTGTCACTGTATCTGGCAAAAATGTACAAAAAATAAGGGAGAAGGAAAAGGAAGTCCAGGGTGTCTGAGGCCCTTATATTATCTCAGAAATCATGAAAATACCAAAAGACACTGCACTGTTGTAAGCCAGAGATGTGTATTGCTATCCCCAAGGTAATTTTTAGAGCAAAAATTGAAAGAGTATATAATAAATAGCTTTCAAAGGAAAGAGAAACAAAGTAGGATAATTGAAAGTAAAGCAATTCTTAATCCAAGATGAAGAATACACAAAGAAAAATATTTCCAAGAAAAAATGATGCAAGGAGATTAAAAACACTAAAATGGTCACTGTAAGATTAGTTTGTAATTGCTTTATAAGAAAATAAACTGAGGCAGTGCCTGTAGCTCGGTCAGCAGGGCGCTGGCCACGTACACCAAGGGTGGCGGGTTCAAACCCGGCCCGGGCCTGCTAAACAACAATGACAACCTCAACCAAAAAAAATAAAATAAAAATAGCTGGGCGTTGTAGCAGGCACCTGTAGTCCCAGCTACTGGGAGGCTGAGGCAAGAGAATACTTAAGCCCAAGAGTTTGAGATTGCTGTAAGCTGTGACACCACAGCACTCCACCCAAGGCAACAGCTTGAGACTCTGTCTCAAAAAAAAAAAAAAGAAAAGAAAATAGATTGAAAAGTCTATCGAAAAAGTAATATTGTCAGGTCACATTAACCAATCAACAATAACAGAATGATACTTATAAGGTATACACAATAGATCTAAGAACACAGGCATTTAAATTTTAAAAGCACTTTAAAATTTGCCATGAAAACCCTAGCAATAACTGCTGAAGTTTGAGTAGCTCTCCCAGTTCTAGATAAATACTTTATGGTGTGAAACATTACTAGAAATGGCAGTGGACATGGAATAGTTGTAAAACTGATCAATACACCAAGAAGATATGAAATTCTAAATTTGTTGTCAGCTCATGAGATAATCACAAAATATATAAAACACAGAACAATGTGACTATAAAGATGAATAGAAAAACCAAAAGTTATTATAGGAAATTATAATATATATTTCAAATAATTGACAGAAGACGTATGAATAAATTTGTGAAGATACAGGAGATTTGAATAACAGCACCAACAAACTAGCTCTAATTGACATGTACAGAATGCCATGTCCAATAATCATTACATAGTTTTCAAGTGCAAATGGAACATTTACCAAAATGCTAGGGGCCAGTCTCAATAAATTTCTAAGGGTGCAAATAATACAAAGTACGTTTGAAACTAATTAAATTAAATAAGAAAACAACACTAACAAGATAATAAAAATATGAACTAAGGAAACTTGTGAGATGTCAAATCAAAGAGAATTTAAAACTTTATAAGCATTTATTTAAAAAAAATCAATGATCTAAGTATTAACCTAAGAACTTAGAAAAGAACAATTGAGGGGCGGTGCTGTGGCTCAGTCAGTAGGGCACTGGCCCCATAAACCAAGGGTGGCAGGTTCAAACCTGGCCCCAGCCAAAGTGCAACAACAACAACAAAAAAAAAATAGCCAGGCATTGTGGCAGGCACCTGGGAAGTTGAGGCAAGAGACTCACCTAAACCCAAGAGCTGGAGGTTGCTGTGAGCTGTGACACCATAGCTCTCTACAGAGGGTAACAAAGTGAGACTCTGTCTCTAACTAAAAGAAAAAAAAAAAGAAAGAAAGAAACAATTGAGTTAATGAAAGTGGAAAGGGAAATAATCTGCAAAAAGAAATTATTGAAATGATAAATATATAATAAAAAAGCAACAAGCCATATTTACTTT
Organism: Loris lydekkerianus; assembly: GCA_963574355.1. Taxonomy (NCBI): domain Eukaryota; kingdom Metazoa; phylum Chordata; class Mammalia; order Primates; family Lorisidae; genus Loris; species Loris lydekkerianus. The sequence goes on from CAUYPK010012693.1 coordinate 14,255, forward strand.
ATGAGAAAGATGAATAAAATTGATATTCCTCAAAAGATTCAATTTAAGAAAAAGAGAGAAGGCACATATTAATATCAGGCATGTAAAAGTGGACATACCTAAACTCCCACTAATATTTAAAATATAATAAAGAATCATGAACAATATCATTCCAGCAAATGTGAAAATATAAATTCAACGGACAAATTCCTAGGAGAAAAAAATGTACATACATATATATTCCAACATGTTATAAGAAGAAAAACAAAATCCAAATTGTACACAAAACTGTTCTACATCAAAAATTCCAGATCCAGATACCCTTTTGATGAACTTTTTCAAAAATAAAAAAAATCACAAATATTATATCAACCTTTTTAAAGAATGTAAAAAGTAGGTGGAATATTTCAACATGCTTTGTGAGATCAGCATAACCATGATACCAAAGCCTGACTAAAACATCACAAGAAAAGAAAATGATGAATCAATCTTTCTCAGAGGATTGTCACAAAAATTCAAAACAAATATTCACAGAGGTAGAAATACATATTCAGAAACAAGCTGGTAAAGAGTAGATGTTTAATCTGAGATTGGGCTTCTAAAAAACCTAGAGAAAACATATACTTATGTTTCTTTTCAAAAACAAACATACTCATATGAAATATTGAAATTATCCCCTTTACTTCAAGTTTAGGAATGAGATAAGGATGCCTATTGTCACTATATACATTTATCACTGTTCTGGATATCTTAGCTAGTAAAATAAAATAAGGAAGGGAAGAAATAAAATCATCATTATTTTAGTCAATGTTGACTGTGTAAGTAAAAAAAAAATTAAAAGAATCTACAGAATATATTACTGGATCATTTTTCTATGATTTATCTTACTATTAGAATTAATATATTAGAAATGTTGATGATGCATGACTGACATGAAAATCAATTATTAATATATTGTGATATATGTGAGTACAGACTTTAAAAGATGACACCATTTAAATCATACCAATTTAATATTTGTATACCTCTTCATTGAACACTCTGTAACTAAGGAAACTTAATAACCCAGGATGTATAGGGGTAATAGATATACTTACTAATTGACAGAATGCCCATGTTTGTTTCTTGGCCCGTGGAATACGGACTGTTCTGATAGAAAACCAAAACTGGCATCCTCTGCAACTATCCCCACTCTCACACCAGCCAGCACTCAGTCAAAAAACAAAAGTAGTATCACATCTCTGGTTTGTGCAAGCCAGGATTTTAGATTGTGTCTAATTCCCACATGAGCTATAGGGCATTGCAATTGAAGCTCTAGTTTCAATTATTAGTGCTAGACTTGGCAGGCAGCGTGAGACTAGCTGGTCCAGATTTCACTCTGTTTTTTAATCTAAAGAGAAATGTAGGGGTTAAACCCTTGTTCAAGTGACTTGTCTATAGAATTTGAAGGTTCACTTTCTACTTTATGGTCTCAAGTGGGCCCTGGATATATTAATTACATAAATTCTGAAAACATTTTAGAAATCAGAGACCTAAATTTCAACTTCATCCAAATATGGTAGTTTTTAATAAATGAACAAATGAAAGAAATGTAAGCCTATATTGTATATAAACCTTTCCTCATGTTAAAATGGGATTGGGAGAAATTATCCGAACTTAAATATCTGAAGGTAAATAAACAGGACTTGGATGAAAGCAGTGTGCCAAAGAAGAAGGCTTTTTAAGGAGAAAATGTGGTGTTTGTCAAACATGCTTTGATATGAACGGAGCAGCAAATATAACTTTTTAAAAAGAAATAATAATTAAAGGAAGACAAGGTAATTCCAATGTAGTAATAAATTAGAAAAAGACCTAAGTGCAGCCTTTTGGGTCAACACCAGACCATCCCCACCCAGAACAAGGAGGTTACCAGCAAGCCAAGAACAACGCACCAACCATAACCACCCATGGACGGATCAATCACTAAGTTAGGTGCCTTACAAACTGTCTGTGATTATGTGAAACAGTTTGTGATTAACATTTATGGCCTGACCACAAGGCAATGCTGGTCACCTAGGGTGTTTACGACCCATAGGGGTCCCGCTCCTGCTTGCAAAAGGACCCCTGCTCTGTCGGTGGAGTCAGGATCTGTTGTCTGTCTCTGTCTCAATAAAACCTTTCTATAGCCTGTTGGCCTGCTCTTGAATTCATTCCTGCAAGAAGCCAAGGACCCACATGGCCCCCTTCCCTGGGGCAAGCCCTGCATCAATTCCACTGGAAAAAAAAGAGCGGGGTTATTTAGAAAAAAAAAAAAAAATCCAAAATTTAGACTAGAGAAATAAACTCAAAGAGTGATATGTTGAGGGAAAAGTTGATATTTCTAGATCTAATTACCCTTACAGGGATACATTAAAGGAAGAAAAATGTATTAGCTGTTGCCAGATTAAATTGTGGAAGAACAAATTGGAATCATTTCCCCAGAGCAAGCTAAGATCCAAGAAATGGTGGGAAATGCTTCTTAAATTTTCAGAGTAAGAGCAATTAGAAAGCCATCTCCTTAAGTCTGAGTCATATAGGCCACATGATTACAGAAGATAGTTTACTGGGTTGAGATAGGAAGACTGTGATCACGGAGTAAAATATTCAATGGATTAGAAGATGATTTTTCAAGATGATATAATAATTATGAAAGCAGACACAGATACTGTTCATGTCTAAGACATGTGTAAAATTAGGCCTTGATGGGAAAGTCCAGGAAAAATGTCCAAGAAAATGAGACATGTGGAAGCTCAGCAGATAGAGAAGGAAACACAGAGGCAGGTTAGACTGACTGCAGTCCTTGGTGTTCTGATGGGACGGTATCTCCTGATGGTCTTCCAAATGAGAAGCTTGAAAATGGACAAGATTTATTTAAACAGGGGTGGTTTTGGAAGTCCCTGAACTCATTTTCACTATGTACCATGTGGAGACAAGAGAAGATTATGAAGGTCGAGGGGAGGGCACAGATTGGGGCAAGAAAGAAGTGGGAAAGGAATGAAAGAAAGCGTTCTGTTTCAGAAACCAATAGAAGCCCAAGCCTGCTACAGATAAAAAGGAAACAACCAAAACTGGTAGGCATTCAGGTAAAAGAGATAAAATGAGTTCAGAAGAAACCAATACTAGAGGCATAACCCACTGCTGCTAAAACCGTGCAGCAAATAGAATGCTGCTCAAGGCCATTTGGCTACACGAGCCCTTCAAAAGCTGAAGAAATGTATATGCATTGCTGAATGACTAAATCTGAAACCAGGCAGGACCCTCTGAGGACCCTGCCGGTACCCCCAGACGTGGAAGTAAAGGAAAATCTTGAGTCCTTCAGGGAAAGTTCTGATACCTAGGTAGCCTTGAAAAGTGAATGGGAAATCTGATGAGAACTCTGACCACTTTTTGGTCTACATTTCCCCTAAGGGACCTGCCCTGTACATCTCAACATTTAAAGAATCTCAGAATCCACCTACACTCCCACTCCCACTTCAAAAAAATCTCACCTTCCAGGGACAGACTAATGTGTAACCTTCCTGTATTGGTTTGCAATTAGATTTGCCTGAAATGTACTTCTGCCATTTAACAACCACAGCTTGTAAGACATTGGGGAGTTCAAATCTTAAGCATTAGCTGCCTGTTCTGCTTGAATGGCAGCCTGCAAGGAAAACCTGTTTCTGCTGCTTCTGCTATTCTCGGGCCCAGCATTTGGCTTGGCTGTGCTGGGCAAGCAGACCCCAGTTTGGTTCAATTAACAGTCCAGCTAATTAACATATACATTACTTCACAAAGTACCTCATGCAGTTAACAACCACTCTCTTAACATTTTTTGCACATGGTAAATAAACAATTTTATCTGTCAATTAGAAAATATGTCAAAAAAATAATAAAAATAAATAAAATACCATGGTAGACCAAAACAAGCTACAGAAATTCAATGCCTTGGGAAGCACACATTCTAAATCCATGTTCTGACTTGACATCTTCTTACATTCAGATCTTACTTGTTCTGACTCAAACTACGGGGCCCAAATTCCAGAGTATCAGCTACGATATCAGTTCAGAAATGTGCTGAGAATATATGTATACATTTGAGACCAATTAGGAAAGGATAGCTAAACCTTCCCTAAGAGGCAAGCATTAGCTGAAAACCTGTGGAAGACCTGTCCTCCACGGAGGCCATTCTCAGTGTAGGAATTGCATATTAAGTCACAGAGTTTGAATGGGCTGGACAGGTGCATTCTGCACAGGCTAGGAAAAAATGCAATTGTCTGAGAAAAGAGGGCATATAAATCAAGGACTTTTTCTCCAAAAGAAAACTGCATGATGTCAAATTGACTTGAAAGGAGAATCTTCTGATTAAGGCTTAAGTCTCAAGTGGTGAATTCTGGATAACTGGTATAGACAAAATGGCACCTTTTGAGGCAAAACAGATTCTCCCTATCGACTCGCTTTTTCTGAGACACTACTAACTCTCTATATTTTGGAATCATTTTGGAATTCCATATATGCCTGGAATAAGGCTACATGGGCTTTTTATTTAAAAATTAAAAGCTTGGGCCTTTTTGCTTTTATTTACTTGTTTATTTTTCAGTTTGGTGGGTGATGAGCCAGTGCTGTGATCATCTTATTTATCTTATTAACTGTCAGCTCCTTTAAAAGGAGACACATAAGAGACTAATTAGGACTCTAAGGTACTGGAAGAACCACAGCAGTTTCCATGGAAGAGAGCCCAGACTACAGATGCTTAAAGATGCTCACATCTACCCAGAAATTGAGAATGTCTTTGGCTGAGGCTAAGCAGAACACAAAATCAGGAGGATGAGTTTTAGATTTTAATTTCTTTGAATTTTACCTCATGTGGTCAAAATAATTTGATATTGTTCTTTGGTCATTTCTACTCTTTGAAATAGCGATTGGAAAGTTGGCCAAAGTCAGCCACATAGGGCTCCAGAAAAATTGGCCAAAAATAATTTTTACTCTTGCATGTTTGTGATAAAAAATGTTTGATAAAGCATTAATAATCAAAAATAGGACATTGGTTGGAAGAATAATATTCAACAACCGAGGAACATACACACACACACACACACACACACACACACATATATATGTAAGTTTATATGACTATACAAATATTTTTATAAAGAAGAAGAATAATGGTATAAGAGCACAGAGAATAATACTCCAAAATATGGACCATTGCTGTGCTAACCGTGTGGAATGAAAATAAATTGGGAGGATGTAGAAGGTGCCTCAGAACAAGGACTGTTTAATCTTTTGTTCCTCCTTCCCTCCTCAAAATCAGGGTAGGACACTCTGGAATTTTCTTATCCGACTAAGGAAACTTCTTTCCATAAGAACTCCAGTTGTCTTAAGATACCCCCACCACCACCACCAGCAGCAGTCTAATTAAGTAACCAGGAAATATTAACCACTGGGGAAGAGAAAAAAATTAAAAGACTTGCTCCAAAAAAGTCTCCCCCCCCAAAAAAAGATTAAAAGTCATCCAACTAAGACAGACTTTTCATCTTTTCTTCTGAGAGTTGATCAGGGAGACTTCCATCTGTATAAGGAGATAACCTTTGTTCTCGGTGGGTGAAGTTTCATCCCTCCTCTTTTCGAAACTTGTCTCCCCAGACCTCAGAGGAACATTTTCCCAGATCAACTGTCTATTCTTTGGTCTATGCATTTATTTCCCCTGAAAATCATTTACAACTACTCATAATTACCTGCATCCCATTTTTTCTCTCCCCTGTGAAGATGGTATTTAATCTTCAATCACTTGGCCTTCTTTGAGACTCATTTTTGCAGACTCCTGTGTCTATGTGCATAGAAATAAAGGTGTATGAGATATTTTCCCTTATTTATCTATTGTCAGTTCATTTTGGTGAAGCTTCAGAGAGGACAAGACTGACAGTTTCCTTTTACCCCTACAATACACTCTTAGTGATTACATCATGATATGTTAATGGAAGTTGCCACTGATATAAATTGTGGCAAATTCTTTTGGCTTTCTGATAATTCAAGATGTAAAAAACATGATCAAGAATTGGGGCAGACATACGTTGTTTGGGCAGCATTGGAATTTTTTTTCTGCTAAGAAAAGTGTTTAAAAATCAGTTCTGTCTCTTATTTCTGCTTTTCTTACTTGCCTACTTTTGATATTTATAAACAGGGCAAATCAAATATTTTTCATTTCTAAACGATTACCAACTGGAGATACTGTTTTTTCAGTGTTTCCCTAACACTAACTTGGAAAAAGAAATATAGCTGCCTGGGAAGAATTTAATAAAACAATATTGACAATAATAGCTAAGATTTTAATAACTTTAATTTATTAATGCTGGATGCCGTACTTAGCTCTTTACAAATCTCAACTGTTTACTCTTCATCATAGGTTAGGTAGGCAGTTAGGAATGGCTCTGGGGTGGGTGGGGGGAGATAAGGGTGTCGGCACCCCCAGGTCTTCACCTTGCTGCCTCCTACCTTACTTTTATCCCAAGTGATTGCTCACACCTGGGGAGGGGGAAAATGCCTTCCAATCTACCAGTCAGAACTTAGCATGCCAACTGCAAAAGGATGTAGAAAACTCTCTAACCTAACAGCAGGTGCAATAGAGTCTTGAAGGTGTTGTAGAAAATCTTTAAGACCAATTTACCATGTGGTCCTCCACGTTCCACGGGCTCTTGGCAGGACTCATGGGAGGCCCACATGCATAGTAAGACCCTGATTCCACGGGGACCTCAGCACCATGAGGCAGGCCTGACCCAGACAATATGACAAAGAACAGCAGACCATAACCTTCACCTCCTTGCCTTTCCTTTATCGCAATAATGGGACCCATTTTCTATCTGTGGCAAACATAGCTTGCTCTGTAAGCCTATACCTCACCCTTACTCTGTAAACCTATCTTTCTTTTTTTTAATGAATTTTGTTTCATACTTGCCTTTCTTTGGGGAGGGGGTGGTCTGGTCATTATTTGACCAAGAGCATTGCAAGAACTGAGTGCCTAGACACCTGCCTTGAAACCCAACCCTTTAGATTTCCAAGAAGGACCTGGTATCTCTCATTATGTATAGTTAATGAACCTTTCTTTTCTTGCTAAAACTTTTCTTTCTCTTTTTAATTATTTCAGTGACTACCATGGTGCTCTAACAAATTTGAACCTGGTCTAACAAATTACTAGCTGTGGGATCTTAGCAGACTCATGAATCTTACATTCATTTCTTTAATAAATACTTAAGCGCAAGAAGGTATTCCAGGCACTGAAGATATAGTTGTGAAAAGACAGAGCATGGTCTCCTCATGGCGCCCTCATTCTAGCCAAGCAGATCTATACTGTAGTAATCAAGCAAACACAATACGAAGCAAGGTCATTATAAGTGCTTGCTACTGCTTAGCTTCAATTTTCTTGTCTATGAATTAAAGAAAACACCACCTACCTCAGGGCTGTTGTGAGATTTAGTAAGATAATATGTGTAAAGCATTTAACACAGCAAAAATTGCAGCTCTGCTATGGCTACTTATAGAAACATATATTCAACTTTTGTTGGAATCTCTTTCTGTATATAATTTTTATGCTTATAAAACAACATATGCCTACTTTAACAACATTTAAACAATATAAGCAATTTTACTAAATATTACGCAATAGGATCTCAGCTTATCCTTGAAAATCTAGGCCCCCCTATGTCCCTATTGTGAGAAAAATTCTGCTCTCCTGTTCAAAATCTTTGCCTTTATTAGTAGCTTTAAGGAATTTAAGATAAATATTTGCATAAGAAAGAGTTTTTATTGAAATGATCCCAAATCAACATATGCTTTGTCATTTGCAATATTCCCCCTAGGGAGTAGAATGAATAATAAATGGCCAGCCAGATGTAGGATTTATTTAAGTACTTCACAGAGAGTTTATGTTTGCGGCATTTAGCCATAACCATCATTCAGCTGTAACCATACTTCAGCTGTGTTCTTATCCTAAGATGCATATTTTTTCTAACTCCATGAATACAGAGAGCTTCAAACATCTACTTTGACTCTGCCTCTTTTGGCTCAAATGGAATTTGATAGTAAGAGTGAGTGTACTTAGTCATTAAATATGGGCAAGAAAACTCAATTCAATTTTATTTTAATCTGACAAGATAAATGTCATTGCTCACAGAGAACAGTTGGTATATTATAAATATGAAAACGTAGCACATTGTGAGACATTCAAGACACTTTACTTTGGTTCAGAATTATACTAAAAGCTAGAAGTTTGTACACTTAGCAGATAATTTTACTGTACATTAAGAAAACAAATATACTGAAGTTTTTATTAATTTAATGGCTATATCATGGCACTTATTAGTATGTGTCACACTCTGTTTTATGAAATTTACAAATGTTAATTCATTTAGTACATGGTAAGAATCTAATACGGCAGGTTCTTTCTACTATAGCCCCTATTTTACAGATAAAGCAACTGATGCCAGTGAAATAAACACAAAGATTGTATAGCTAGCTTGTCTCCAATCCAGATTCACCCCTAACAGATGAACTTCTGAGTCAAAGTTCTTAATCAAAGTCCTTGGCTGCCTCTTATTTGAAAAGCATGTGGGTGGAGTAACTTAAGGGTAGTACAAGAGAAGTCAAAGCTGGTTTTGTTTAGTGTTAGGAAATTCCTGAACTTTTGCTATGTTTGGTTAAAAATATGACCATGTCCAATAATAAGTAATAGTATTCTATAATAATTCTTACATTTTTCAATGACTATCATTTGATCTACTTAGTAACTAAACTTGGTGTGATTATGCAAAGTGGAATGAATTGTATTTTTCTAGGGAGCAAAGGTAGAGCAGCACTAATTAGAATTTCCAAATATGTTTTACCAGACATTTTTATTGTTTTGGAAAAAGGTAAAACATAAGAGTTTCACGTGTAACACCAAAAAACAAAATGCATTTTAGGAGATTTGGCGAACAATAACACAAAACGTGCAAATAGTACTCAAGTAATGTGCAAACAACTTTCCAAAACTTGTATATACTTTAATATTGACTTTCAGATTTCAGGTCTTTTTTTTTTTTTTTTTTTTTATGGTTCCTCATTGTTTCCTAGTAGACTTCAGCTATAATATGTAACTATCAGCAATTACCTGCTGAGAACAAGTATTCCTACTGGACACTGGAGAGTTTTGTAGCCCTGGTACACACACGAATAATTAATAAAATCTCAGGAAAAGAAGAAAAGAAAGGGTCGGGATTAAAGATGGCGGCTGAGTAACAGCTTCCCTGTAACTGGGCTTGGCGAATCTGGGGAGACAAGACTCCAGACATCTCTGGCCGGTAGGACCTGCCTACGATCATCCCTTTGAGGATACAGAGAGCCAGCAAGGGACT
>CAUYPK010012694.1:0-12443 GCA_963574355.1 Loris lydekkerianus
AACATTTCTTTATAGGTGGAATCCTCTGCAGTAGCTACCTCATGGTCCCTTGGAGGGGTTCCTCTGGACTGGTTCTTCATGTTGCCAGGATTTTTCTGCTGATTCTTTCTCATGAGTGATTTCTTTTATCTGTTTTCTTGCTCTAATTTTCCTTTCACTTCCTCTTGCTCTTTAAGTTCCCGTGCCTGTGAACTAAGGTTTCAATGAGTCCTTTTGGTAGAGGACCAGAAGGATGAGAAGGTTGAAGAGCAAGAAGGGATAAGAGAAAGAAAAAGAAAGAAAGGAAGAATGAAAAGAAAATAGAGAAAGGAGAGGGTGTGGGTAAAATGGAATATTGACAAAAAGAAGAGAGGCACAGTAAGAGGGAGACAGGAGCAATATAGGTGTACAGTAGGTACTTTGACCCAACCTTAAAAAAAACCCCAACCTCTGGGGGTGCCGGGTTGGGTGGTTCCCTTGAGGTCAGAAGCTCTTTGCTAACCTGATCAGACACAGTACTCCACCTCCACCAAGTAGAGAGGAAAGACAAAAATGCTATAAATGAAACCAAAACAAGCAAACAGAAAACTTTATGGGATAAAATTGGTTGAAAAACCAAATAAAAGGGGTAGAAACACAAAATGAAGTTCTAATTATTAAAAAAGGCAGTAATGGGAAATTGTATTTAAACTAGAAAAATGGAGAAAGAAAAGAAAGAAAAAAATCTGTATGGAAAAGGTTGAAATTAAAAAACAAAACAAAAACACCACAATAAACAAAAAACAAACAAGCAAACAAACAAAAAACTAACCAAAAACAAAGCAGTATATATATCTTGTTGAATATTGTCTGGGCAACAGGTGGTCTTCTGGGGTATGAGATGTTAATCACAATGCTGATATGACTGGAGGCCTCCACTGATTTCTCAAACCCCACAGGGTGGAGACCCTAAATCTCTCCTCAGCCCTCTTAAAAGGCACTTTAAACTTATAAATTTGGCTAAGCAGAAGCTTTCCCAGGAAAGGGCTTGTCATTGGGATCACTGCTGAAGTGGCTATCCACTTACCCAGTGTGCCAAAACCGGTCTTACTCTGCCCCTGAGGGTTAAGGCTGTAAGGCAGCTCAGTCCCCGCCTTTAGGCTGCTCAGTCACTAGGTTACTAGCTCCCACTCGATCCTTGCTCTGTGACCCTGAGGGTGGAGTTTGCCAGGGCAGTTCTCTCACAATGGCTCCCTACCAGCTGCAGCCAAACACTATTAGCTCTGTCCAACTCAGCGGCTCAGTCTGGGGCCCTAGACAATGCCCAAAGTTCTCCGCACTCCTGCTCAAGCTCTCCCCAAGGCAGTTCAACTGAGTGCCACGTCCAACAATACCAAAACAGTTCACAGGTAAGGCCTTTCCGGTTTGTAGTCTTGCTGCTGCTGTACTTACAGCTGATGGTGGGATTAGACTGATCGAACACACGCATCCACTTGGCAGTTTTCCACTGTTTTTGTCCTCCTCTTGGGGTCCAGAAGTCTCTCACTGACTCTCTGTATCCTCAAAGGGATGAATATAGGCAGATCCCACCAGCCAGTGATGCCTGGAGTCTTATCTCCCCAGACTCATGGTGCCCAGTTGCAGGGAAGCTGTTACTCGGCCCAGGGAAAGACTTGCTTTTGTCCCAAGTGATTGCTCACATCTGGGGAGGAGCTAGTCTCTAGAACTTTGTTAACAGCAGCCTAGCAAAACTAAGATAAGTGCCTAACTTCATGCTGGCACATAGTCAGCGCGTGATAAATGTTTGCTGAATGCATGAAGTTTATTGTGTGCTTACTATATACCAAGCAATGAGCTAAACTAAGGATTTGATGATAAACTTGATCGTGTATTTACTGCACGTGAAGCGTTCTTGTAAACACATTAGAAGTATTCATTCATTGAATCCGCACGACAGTCCTCCGCAGTGAGTACTATGGTTTTCATTTTGTGCGTGAGAAAACCCAGACACAAAGAGATAAGTCACTTGTCCAAGGTCATGTAAGCAGCTAAGCAGAGATTCCAACCCAGATAGTGTTAGCTTCAGAGCTCTTGCTGGTCAGCAATGCAGTACTGCCTCCTGGCCTGCTGCCTAGCACACACTAGGTGCTCAGTAAATGCTCACTGCCCAACACTTATTGAATGCTCTTCCCAGCTGTACCAAGAAGTTTCTGGGATTCAATTGTCAAATATACTGCTCTCCATCTCCAGTCTGCCAGAGCCTCTGGTTTGCTGGTTAAGATGTACCAAAAAGGGCCGATTTGATTCTACCTTTAAAAGGGTCACTTCCTCCAGTAGACCTTCCCTGACCATTCCCTGCCTGTTTAGCACCTGTTGGATTAGCACCTGTCCCCAACACAATATATTGAGGTCCTAAACTCCATTATCTGTGAATGTGACCATAGACAGGAGTAGGGTCTTTGTGCATGTACTCAAGTAAGGTAAGGTCATACTAGATCCGGCTGGGCCCTAACCCATGACTGGGGCCCTTAGAAGAAGAGATATGTAAGAAGAGGCCGTGTGATGATAGCAGAGACTGTAGTGGTGTATCCACAGCCAAGGATGGCAGGTGGCCCCTAAGTCTACCCAAGCGACAGGCTGGAGCAGGATCCTCCCTAGACCCTCCAGGGAGGGAGGGCTGACACATGATTTCAGATTTCTCACTCCAGAACTGAGAGAAAAGATCCTTCTATAGCTTTTTGCCATCCAGTTTGTGGTATTTTTTAATGGCAGCCCTCGACATTGAATATGCACCCTAAGCGTTACCCGGCTGACCTGCGCCTTTCCTCTTCTAACCTCCATCCACATTCTTTGGGCATATTCTGGAACCCAGGTTATCTGAACTCCCCCAGCAGACCAGTGGAACAATCTTCCCTTTAGTGCAGGGGAGGGGGGTGAGCCCTGTAAGAACAAGGGCTCTGGGGCAGCTATTCATGGGCAAATGCTTCATCACTTACCATCACTGAGACCTTGGCCAACCAGGGTCATCTTTGATTTCAGTCACCTCTTCCATAGAAATAGCCATAAAATAGCCTCGACAGATGTGAGAGATGTGAAGGTTAGATGGGAACAGGTGTGAAAATACTTGGGCAGGTAAGATCAAGTATTGACGAACTAATCCTAACTGGTCTTCAATAAATCCTACTGGAACTGAACTAGAAGAATAACAAATCCTCAACTGGGTTCATTCAATAAATGAAATTAAATTTCTGTCAGTCTCCTAGATTCATAAAATTAAAAAGATTAATTGCACAATATTTTTACTCACTCTTTAGATACACAGGAAAAATATAACTCAATTATATTAGGTTTGGACTTTCTGAAAAGAAAAAAAGTCAAAGGGGGGTAAATTATTTTTTTCCTTACATAAGACGAATTCAGTGCTCATTAGCATGGCTCTGCTTTTGTTTCTTCAGCCTCCTAAATATAAGAGGTCCAATTATATGCACCCCATCTGTATCTGAATATTTTTAGCATGCCTCAAGATTAGTGTTGATTTAATTTATTTCACCAGAGATTTGCAAAATATTTCCCTAAGTTATTCTGAACCAGAGGTGATTCATTCAAGGAGAAAATGGGTGGTGTCTTCAGAATGGGTGCTCCTCATGTAGAAGCTGAACCAAGCAGGGGGAGAGGGCTTTGGGGGGCACCTCCTGGCTTGCCCACTCCTCCAGGGTGTGGCCCTGCACACACCCTTTCCCGGGGCCTGCATTGCCTTGGGAAGAAAGTGGAAGCCTCTTGGCTTGGTATGATGCCTTCCAGAACGGGTCCTGACTTGTGCACTCTCACGCCTGACCCTTCATGCCCACCTGCTCTCTGGAAACTCCTCCAGCCCAACAGGGCCTTCACTGTCTTCTCTGGCTGGTTTGCATTGCCCTGAATGCTCAGTATCCATCAAGCCTCTCATTTCCCAGGAAGCCTTTCTTTGTTGCACTCTTTATCCCCCTTTCCATCCCAGGGAGGACGTTCCTTGGGACCCCCAGGCACCATGCTTCTCTCCACCTCTGCTTCCTCTGTTGGGCCCTGCATGCTGCTCCTTGAAAGCAAAAGCACATCTCCATATCTACCCCAGGAAGACCCTGTTGCATCCCAGGGCCTGTTTGTTCCATTGAATTCCAAACCAAAGCCTGTGGAACTGTGATTAATTCATTAAGATCGTAGGTTCTCAAGACTGAACAATATTTACTGAGGAGATGCTGGTTAAATGTTTGTGAGTGAATGAGTGAGCGGCTGAATGAATGAGTGAGTGAATGAATGAATGAATCAGGTGCCTTTTGGTAAATTTTCTGGTGCTAAGATATAATCTAATCATACAAGCTTCAGCAAGTCTTTAAAAAAATCTCATACTTCAAGCAAAATTACTCATATAATTAAATAAAATTCCCCAAGATGCAATAAAATGCAGTGAAGTTCTTTCTGTCATCCTGATCAGCTAATGCTATCAAACCAGCATTTTTAATGTGTGGTTTTATTGGATCTGATGTCACTGGGTTTGATTATAACATGACTCATTTGCTTTGGAATTAAACTGAACTGAACTGAAACCTACAGTTATTAGGCATTTACCATTTTTCAAGCCCACCATGGACACTTTCATATATGTTATATCACTGTGAAGAATGATGGGGCCCAGCTGAAACCTCATGCTATTCTTCATCCATGACCACCATCACCACCACATCACCATCACATCACCATCACCACCACATCACCACCACATCACCACCACATCACCACCATCACCATCACATCACCACTACCATCACCGTCACCACCACCATCACCATCATCACCATGATTATTACCATCACTACCACATCACTACCACCATCACCTCCACATCACCACCATCACCATCACCACAACCATCACCACCACCATCACCACCACCACCATCACCACCACCACCATCACCACCATCACCACCACAATCACCACCATCACCACCACTACCATTACCATCACCACCACCATCACCACCACTACCATTACCATCACACCACCATCACCACCACTACCATTACCATCACCACCACCACCGTCACCACCACTACCATTACCATCACCACCACCATCACCACCACAGCACCACCATTACCATCACCACCACCATCACCACCACCACCATCACCACCATCACCATCACCACCACCACCACCACCATCACCATCACCACCACCATTACCATCACCACCACCATCACCACCACCATCACCACCACCATCACCACCACCATACCACCACAGCACCACCATTACCATCACCACCACCACCACCACCACCACCACCATCACCACCATCACCACCACCACCATTACCATCACCACCACTGCCATTACCATCACCACCACCACTGCCACTGTCACTGCCCTCACCATCACCACCATCATCACCATCACTGTGCTTATCAGCACTCTCACCATCACCGTCAGCAGTCATATCACCATCTTCAGCAGAACAGCTATTATCTGTTGAGCACTTACTCCATGGCAGGTATCATTCTGAGCATTTCACATTTTTTTTCATGTAATCCTCACATCAACCCCATGCAAAAGGCATTATGATTTGTGTCTCCATTTTGCAGATAAGTAAATAAAGAGAAAGATAAATTCAAGGACTTCCTAAAACACACAGCCAGTGAGTGTCAGAGTAGCTGGAAATCAAATCAGATGCCTGGTCTCATTCATTCATTCAACCAACATTTTCCAAGAGCACCTCCTGTATCAGTTACCATTCCAGAGCTTGGGGGCTGAAGTGATCCCAACACAAAGGTAGATGTCTACATTCTAGTGCAACATGGGTACCTGTGGGGTGGGGCAGGGACATAGTGAAGAAGGAAACCAATGAGCAGAAATATTTCAGGTAGATGTGCCAGGAAGAAATTAAAACAAGGTGATGGACAGGGGGTGACAATGGAGAAGGGCCACCTGAGACTGGATGTCTAGGGAAAGACTGAGTAGGTGACATCTGGACCAAGACCAGAACAAGAAATAGGGGAGTCTGGGGGCAGGGCCCCACGGAGAGGGGGAAGCAAGTGCGAACACTGGCCAGTCTCACTCCGGTAGCAGGAACAGGCTGATGAGTCTCCAGGGTCCTAAGCAGGGGAGGGGTGGGGCCAGGCCATGTGGCTGTGGGTTGGAGTTTGGGTTTACCCCTCATGAAATGGAAAGGGTTTTCAGCAGGTGGATGACGTGCTCCTGCTTAGGTTTTATATAAGGACATTTGGACTGCTGTATGCAGAATGCATTGAGAGAGGCAGGTGTGGAGATGGGGAGATCCCCAGTCTGAAGGTGCCAGTCGTCATCCAGGTGAGAGACATAGTTGGCCAGACGGGGATGGGGGCTGTGGAATCAGAGGAAGTTAGTGGCATCTGGTACTATTGTGGAAATGGAGTGAGCAGGAATAATGGATCAATTATCTGTAGAGAGTGCAGGAAAGGGTGGACTAAGGATGCTGGTGATAGCTCTCAGCACCTGCCATCTGCTGCTCCAGTGTGTTGTATGAAATCAGCCTCACAACAGCTTCTAAGATGGTACCATTGGGATCACCATGGAAACCACAGGAGGGAACTGAGGCAGGAGAGTGAGGGTCACCTGACTAGAAGGCGGTGGAGCCAGATTCCTGCCCAGACGTCCCGGGGATGTTTGCTGCATGGATAAGTGAGTCCAGGGGCCTTGCTCAGTTTTGCACACAGGCACAGGATAGTTGTGAGTCCCCTGAAAGGGTTAGAGGCAGACATGGGCACATTAATGTGATTTCTGGAAGAGTGGATTAGTTTTGTTGGACTTCAGGGTACATTTATTAAACATGCCATTTCCCCTGGCGAAAAGGTTTCTCTCTCTACTTACTCACTTTTTTTTTTTTTTTTTTTGCCAGAGGCTCAGTTGATTCTTTTTCCATTGCACTTATTGATTTCAGAATACCTCTTGCATTTCAGCTCATAAATCTTTGACATATTACATTGGCCCTATCTTTGGATGGCTGTGGAAATACTGAGATACAGAACGGTTCACCATTTCTCAAGAAGGGCTGCCAGTCGAGGCCTTTAGATTTTCTCCTTTGTTTTCTGTTTTTTTTTTTATTATTATTATTCTTTATTAAATCATAATTGTGTACATTAATGCATTTATGGGGTGCCATATGCTGATTTGACATACAATGTGGAATGCTTACATCTAACTGATTAACATAATCATCTCCTTGCTTACTTATTTGTTGTAAATTCATACTCTATTATTAATAGTATAGAAATGTATCATTGCATTATGCACATTAGGTTGGATCTCCCCAAACCCTCCCTCCTCCAGACCTTCCCCTTCCCCTCTCCTCTCTCTTCTCTTCCCTCCTTCTTTCTGGAATATAGTTATGTTTTGCCATTTCTATGAATGTGTAGGTGACTATATACTGATTTCATAGTAGTATTGAATACATTGGGTACTTTTTTCCCAAGAAGATGTTCCAGCTCCATCCAGGTAAACATAAAAGATGTGAAGTGTCCTTCTTTTTATGGCTGCATAGTATTCCATGGTGTACATATACCACAATTTGTTAATCTATTCATGGGTCAATGGGCCAAGTCATGGCTTGCTTCCATGACTTGGCAATTATGAATCGGGCTGCAATAAACATTAGGAAACTTGAACAGAAACTTCCCTGAAGAAGACAGGCGCAAGGCTTACAAACACACGAGAAAATGCTCACCATCATTAATCATCAGAGAAATGCAAATCAAAACCACTTTGAAATACCATTCAACTCGAGTAAGAGTAGCCCATATAACAAAATCCCAAAACTGTAGATGCTGGCGTGGATATGGACAGAAGGGAACACTTCTACACTGCTGGTGGGAATGCAAGCTAATATGGCCTTTTTGGAAAGAAGTTTGGAGAATATCAAGTGGACCTACTGTTTGATTGTGCAACACCCCCCCCCACTAGGTATTTTCTCCTTTGTTTTCAAGTTGGAATGTCTTAGCTTTGCTATTGTCTTTTCTTAACCACAGGAAAGTCCAATTTCACAGATAGTTTGTTATCTGAGAAGTTCAAGGTGTTTTAGACACTGTAGTTAAAACAATGGTCTGATTATTATTCTTAAGAGTCAAATACTACATCTTTTCTTTCTTTTTTTTTTTTCTGAGGCTGGAGTGCAGAGGCCATTTATAGGTGTGATCATAGCTCACTGCAACCTTGAACTCCTGGGTTCAACTGATCCTCCCACCTCAGACTCCCAAGTGGCTGAGACTACAGGCATGGACCACTTATCCAGCATCAAATACTACATCATTGTTTTTGCTCTAAAGATCACTTTAACTTTGATTTTTCTTTTCTTTTCTTTCTTTCTTTCTTTCTTTCTTTTTTTTTTTGTTGTTGCAGTTTTTGGCTGGGGCTGGGTTTGAACCTGCTGCCTCTGGCATATGGGGCCGGCGCCCTACTTTTTAAGCCACAGGCACCTCTCTGATTTTTCTTTTAAAGTTATTCGATTTTCAGAGCTGATGTGTATCTCAGCAATTATGTTCAACCCTCCCATTTCATAGATGAGGAAACAGTTCTAAGGAAGGACAATAATTTATCTAGGGCAGCATTTTTCAATTTTTTTTTTTTTTTTTTTTTTTTTTTAATCTCACGGCACACCTGAAACTATAGTTAAACTTCTACAGAACACTGAAATTATGTTGATCATAAAAAGAGTTAAAAAAAAAAAAAAAGAAAAAGAATATACTTACTGTGCTTTGAACTTCTTTTGAAAATAATTTAATTAATGACCTTTAAAAATTTTTGTGGTATACCTGTGATTTTCTCATGGCACACCTGTTGAAAATCACTAGTCTGGAGGGTAAATGTTGATCTTGAGGAAGACCAGTTTAATGAGGGACATGGGGAGTGCACAGCTGGACCTTATATAGTGTGTCAGCTGTTGCTTGAGTAATAACCACCCCAACACTTAGTGGTTTAAAGCAACATTCATTTGTTCATTCTGCTGTCTGGGCCAGGCTTAGCTGGGTGGTTCTTCTGATCTCACCTGGGGTTACTTAGTGACTTTCAGCAGTCATCTGGAAGCTTGCCTGCATCTAAGTCAGCGGTTCTCAGCCTGTGGGTTGTGACCCACAGGAACTGTATTAAAGGGTTGCGGCATTAGGAAGATTGAGAACCACTGAGCTAAGTGATCCAAGATGCCTCAGCTGGGCTGCTTAGCTGAGCCTCTCTCTCCACAGGGGGAGTCCAACAGGGAAACCAGGGTGGCTCACGCCTGCAAGAGGACAGACATGGAAGGTGCATGGGTTCTTAAGTCACCCAGTGTCACATCTGTCTCTTTCTATTGGCCGAGGCAAGTTATAGGTCAACCCAGATTGAATTTCCAACAAGTTTCCCAGAGGGGAAACAGACTCCAGCTTTGGTGGAAAGAGTAAAAGTTGCAGTACAAAAAGGCACACAGGACAGGAGAGATTGTTTTGAGGTGATTAATTTGAAATCTCTGGCATCTCACTTTGGCCAGGGTCCTGGGACTATCTGCTGAACTATATTGGACTGCTCACCTATAAGCAGAAGGAGCTTGAATCTAACATTGTCTGACTCATGATGCAGTGCTGGCTGTATGCTTAAAAACCTGAGGGCAGTTAGGCCAGACTGTCCATGACAGGCAGTATCATGTCATTATACAAGTGGATGTCCAAGTTCACCTCTTACCAGCTGTGTGACCTTTAGCAGGTTAATCAACCTCTCTGAACTTTACTATCCTCACTTGCATTATGAGGATACTGTGCCTGCCTCAGTGTTTATTCTGGAGGTAAATGGTATAAGAATGTTCAGTGCTGACGCATGATAATTCAATGACACATTATCGTGTCATCTTTCAAGTTATAAGAGCTTTGGGATCGGAAGGACATAATGATAGCAGCCAACATTTGTTGAGCTCTGGCCTCCATGGCAAGCACTTTATGTAGGCTATTTCATTCCATCTTCAGTAATCTAAGGAGATCGATACTTTTATCAACCATGTCAATGCGAAGAAATTGAAGGTCAGAGAAGGTGAATTCATGTCAGGTTATTGGTGACGGAAAAGTTTTTGAGCCCAGACGTGCTCGCATAGAGGTCCTGAACTTTTAACAGCCACATTCATTCATTTGGACAAATTATTTAAGCTCTCGGGGCTTTTTCCTCCCTAAATTATGTTTACAAACATAGGGCTTATAGATTTCTTAGCTGGTGGGGTGGGGGTAGGGGGCTGGCTAGACCGTGTCTTGGCTGATCTGCCTCTGTGACTGCTGGTGACCCCGTGTGGTGAGTTGGGAGGACGGCGCTCTCTCTCCTTGCCTCTCCCTGCTGGGAGTGGCTGTTTGAGGTTTTAAGCCAAGGGCAGATGCTGGACTAATTGTTTTCACGTTTCATAATTTATTGCATTTCTCGCTCCTAGATGCCCAGAGTGCTCAGTGGCCATCTTTGTTTAGGGGGAGATTGGCAACAATGATCTTGGGCTTCTCATGGCAGATTTCCACCTGCAGTCACCACTTCCTTCAGATTCTCCCAGGCTAAGATGAACTGGGGCCTGAGGTCGGTTCAGAGTGGCCAGCGCAGAGAAATGGCACGTAGTTTAACCTTCGGTTCTGTGTACTGCAGCTTTCTCCTGACGCCTCTCCAACTTTAACACACTTGCCACAGACTTGATGTTCCCAGTGTCATCCATGGTCAGATGGAAAGGTCCCCCAAGGTCACTGGGGCCAACCCCTTTATTTTATAACTCCTGAGGCCCAGACCTTGTCCCTGAGCACCTTCACTTTTGGTGGCCAGCCTTGGTGGTCCTCCTAGGACTTATGAGGCTGTGTTGTAAGATACTATAAAACTTCTGAGTCTTTTGAATCAGCTCTGGAGATGTTCACCTGGGGAAGCCAGCTGACATGAGAATCACAAGCCCTGTGAGAGGCCATGTATAGTGCTGTTGTGGCCCACCCCACTGAACCCCCAGCTGATGGCCAGCATCAGCCCTCTTGGATGACCAGCCTTCAGATGACTGCACCCTCGTGGGGACACTGAGGTGGACCAGCCCCGTGAGGCCCAGTCTGTCTGCAGGACCACTGCAGGAGATGCTCATGGCTGTTTGTCTTGGGGACAGTTTGCTATGCAGCAGTAGGTGACTGGAACACTTAGGATCTTGGCTTGCCTGTTCCCTGTGCCTGAAAGTTCCTTCTTCAGACACTGTCAAGACTGGCCCCTTCTCATTCCTGATCGGAAGTCGCACTTCTCAGAGAAGCCTCTTGCGGCCTCCTCAATTGAAAATGTGTAGTTACAAGCCAAAGATCAAATAACGGTAAGTAGCTGGATTCATCTCTTGGTTCTCTATTCTGTTCCAGACATCTGCTTCTCTGTTTTTGTGCCAATACCATGCTGTTTTGATCACTATCAATTTATAGTACAGTCTCAGGTCTGGTAGCGTGATTCCTCCTGCTGTGTTTTTATTGCTGAGTAATGTTTTGGCTATTCGAGGTTATTACTGATTCCATATAAACGAAGTATGATTTTTTCAAGACCTTTAAAATATGACAATGGAGCTTTAATAGGAATTGCATTAAAATTATATATTGCTTTGGGCAGTATGGACAGTTTAACAGTGTTGATTCTTCCCAGCCATGAGCATGGTATGTTTTTCCATCTGTTAACATCTTTAGCTATTTCTTTTCTTAGAGTTTCATAGTTCTCTTTGTAGAGATCTTTTACATCCTTTGTTAGGTATACTCCCAAATATTTCATCTTCTTTGGCACTACTGTGAAAGGAATAGAGTCCTTGACTGTTTTTTCAGCTTTGTTATTGTTGGTATATAAAAAGGCTACAGATTTATGGGTGTTAATTTTGTAGCCTGAGACATTGCTGTATTCCTTGATCACTTCTTTTTTTTTTTATTGTTGGAGATTCATTGAGGGTACAATAAGCCAGGTTACACTGATTGCAATTGTTAGGTAAAGTCCCTCTTGCAATCATGTCTTTCCCCCAGAAAGTGTGGCACACACCAAGGCTCCACCCCCCTTCCTCCGTCCCTCTCTCTGCTTTCCTCACCCCCCCCCCATAACCTTAACTGTCATTAATTGTCCTCATATCAAAATTGAGTACATAGGATTCATGCTTCTCCATTCTTGTGATGCTTTACTATGAATAATGTCTTCCACTTCCATCCAGGTTAATACAAAGGATGTAAAGTCTCCATTTTTTAAAATAGCTGAATAGTATTCCATGGTGTACATATACCACAGCTTGTTAATCTATTCCTGGATTGGTGGGCATTTAGGCTGTTTCCACATTTTGGCGATTGTAAATTGAGCTGCAATAAACAGTCTAGTGCAAGTGTCCTTATGATAAAAGGATTTTTTTCCTTCTGGGTAGATGCCCAGTAATGGAATTGCAGGATCAAATGGGAGGTCTAGCTTGAGTGCTTTGAGGTTTCTCCATACTTCCTTCCA
>CAUYPK010012695.1:0-48672 GCA_963574355.1 Loris lydekkerianus
AAAAAAAAAAAAAAAAAAAAGTTTCTCTGCTGGCTCAGTGGGCACGTCTGCCTGGAGAACAGTAGTTCCCTTTCTTGTTGGGATCATTGAAGACACTCACCAGCCTGCATGTTGAGGATGTCAGCTATTAGAGCGACCTGCATGGTAGGTCATGAGACACACCTCATGCTTTAACATCTACCTCTTAAGATTTAGTGGCCAAGAATAAAATACAAGTGGCTGTTTTTTTTTTTTTTTGGGGGGGGGGAGGTTTAAAAAATCTATATAATAAACATTTACACTTACTGAATATCTCTGTACCAGATGCTTTTTCTAAGTGCTTTGCAGTATATTATTTCATTTAATAGTTTTTAGTAGTTTAATAGAGTAAATAAGATTATAAGGTAACCTACTTGATTGAACTCTTTTGAAATACCTTGAATAATTATAATTTTCTACTTACAGATGAAATTAATATCCAATTATTTCCAGTCACTCCTCACTATTCACTTAGGCAGCCTGTTTCCTTAAGGTTTAGATGGATACTTAATTGAATTGCTTAGTGTATTTGGAGTTGATAAAACTAGCATTTCTTTTTTAATTATATAATCTAGATAGCGAGGAACGACTCTGAAAGGAAATGTGCAGGATGCATTTATAGAAAATCTACACAGTCTTGCTGAACAGTATAGGAAAGAAAATTTAAATGGAATAAAACACAATTTTCCCTAGGTGAGAAGCTGAAATTGATGTCCCTTCTTTCCAAATTGATTTATAATTTTAAAACAGTTTTGGTATTTCTACAATTTGTTTGGAGCTTGGTAAAGTGATTCTTAAGTTTGTCTTTGAAGCTTTTAGTAGTGAGACAGGTTTTTAAATTTTGGAGAAGGCCAGGTATGGCAGATGTGAGCACTCTAGGAGGCCAAGATGGGAGGATTACTTGAGCTCAGGAGTTGGAGACCAGCCTGAGCAAGAGCAAGACCCTGTTTCTACTGAAAAATAGAAGAATTAACCCAGTATTGTGGCAGGTGCCTGTAGTCCCAGCTGCATGGGAGGCTGAGGCAGGAGGCTCACTTAAACCCAGGAGTTTGAGGTTGCTGTGAGCTAGGGTGACATCAGGTACTCCAGGGTCAGTGTGTAGAAGGGATCTGCCTGATGACTTTTGCTAGAAATAAATGCCCCCCAAAATGTGATACGTCAGATCATATTCAAATCCATGAGAAGATTTTACCTTTGAAAGGAATTGGTGAAGACTTTGTTATAATGTGTGGGACCCAATTTCTCAGTTTTCAGTTTAGAATTATTTAATTGAACTGCTTGTAAAATATTACTGGGATGAATTTTTACTATTGTCAAATGCTTTTTGTATAAAAATAATGAATTAATCACATTTATTTTTTTTAAATTAATAGTGGTGAATAAGATTGTACATAAACTGCTTAAAACTTTATATCCTCAAACATCTTATAGTTCCTCTTTGCATATGCATGTCATGTGTTCCTTATGTGCCATGACTATGCCAGGTACTGAGGTTGTATTGGTTCTATTTCCTGTCTTTGTGGACTTGATGGATAATTTGGGCAACATTGGGGTTTTGTAAGATCAAGGGAATGAAGTTCAACTAAAAGCTGAAGTCCAGGTTCGGTGCCCATAGCACAGTGGTTCTGGAGCTAGCCACATGCACTAGGGCTGGAGGGTTCAAACCCGGCCTGGGCCTGCCAAACAACAATGACAACTGCAACAAAAAAATAGCCGGTCATGGTGGTGGGAGCCTGTGGTCCCAGCTACTTGGGAGGCTGAGGCAAGAGAATTGCTTAAGCCCAAGAGTTGGAGGTCGCTGTGAGCTGTGATGGCATAGCACTCTACTGAGGGTGACATAATGAGACTCTTGTCTCAAAAACAAACAAAAAGATAAAATCCACTGAGTATCTTCTCATGCATTGGAATAAAAAAGTTCATAGCCAGGCAAAAATCTGATCACTGTTCCTTATTCTCCTCTTGTTTATATTTTAAACAGCATTTCTCAAATCTATTTGAGCAGTTTTTCTGTTAATATGTAAGATTCCTTGAAAGACTTCAATTTGTGAGTCACTGGTCTAGATACTTTTTAAGAAGGAGGAAAACTCAAAGACAGATTTGGATGAAAAACTGAATATGTACATTTTGGAATGAAAGGAAGTAACTTTTTTTACCCAGTTGAATTTAGTGGAAAATATTTTAATCATGATTGATAGAAATCTAAATTTGTATGCATTGTTTGTTTACAGCAAGAATATATTTTTAAATGTTACCACTTTTATCCCTTTGAAGTCTTCATTACAACTAATTTTGAGAAAATTCTGTCATGTCTATCTACATCATATGTGCACATATTTTAATATGCAGTTTTAAAGCTTTCAATGGGATTTTTTTTTTTTTTTTTTTTTTTTTGCACTGTTCTGTATCTTTTTCCTGGATTATTTACTTTATCATTTTGCTGTCAGTACGTATAGTAGATCTGCCTTGTTTTTTTTTTTTTTTTTTTTCTTTTTTTAGACAGAGTCTCTCTCTGGTGTCCTGACTAGAGTGCTGTCACATTATAGCTCACAGCAACCTAAAGTTCTTGGGCTTAAGCGATCCTCTTGCCTAAATTTTACTATTTTTAGTAGAAACTGAGTGTGGCTATTGCTCAGGTTGGCCTCAAACTCTTGAGCTCAAGTGATTCACCCGCCTCAGCCTCCCAGAGGGCAGGGATTACAGGTGAGCCACCACGCCAGGCCTATCTTCTTATTTTTTAACCATTGCATTGCTAGAATGACGGACATACTTTCTTTAATTACTCCAAATTAGGATTTAGGTTGTTTCCAGTTTTTTAGTATTACCAAAAACCCTGCAATAAACGTCTTGAATGTGTATTCTTTGACTTTAAAATAGTCTTTTTCCTTCAGAAAGTTGCTCAATAATCGACTTAGAAGTTCTTTTGTGCTAATGACTGTGATTGCTTATTTTGAGTTCTTCCTTATTGTTTTCATGCTATATAATCCTAAACTGTTATAATTGGAATAATAGTCCTTATGTGAAGAATGCTATTTAGTTTAAAGATGGGATTTCTAAGTAGAGACTTAAAACTTAACCTCTTTGGACCCGTGATTTCCTGATGAAGTGACAGCACACAGGCGGAGTATGTTGTAGGCCTGGACAGTCTCCATTGCAATGATGTGATCTGCAAGAAGCTTTTTGCGTAGGCTGCTGGAGGACAAGTTCACTTACTTGTTTTTGGAAGATACCCCTGCCCTCGCCATTTAGGGGAAAACTATTTTGAGATACTTGGAGATTCACATACATTGTTAAGAAATACTACGAAGTGTGAGAGTTTTCAGTACATCCCCTGCTCAACTATAACCTAAACTTTATCTTAGAACTGAAAACAAAGTAACGTAAAAATTTGTACCCTCATTATTAATGTGAAATTAAAAAAAAGAAGAAGAAATACTACAGAGAGATCCCATGTACCATTTTCCCAATTGTATAACATCTAGTTATAATTTAGTAACATTTTAGTTATAATTTATAACATTTAGTTATAATTTAGTAACATTTTATAAAACTGTAGTACTGTATGACAACCAGATACTGACATTGATATAGCCCGGGTACATTTCATCACCAAGAGCTATCTTTTGTCGACTTTCTGCAGCAGTACCCACTCCCCTTCTACCTCTCCTCATTCCCTCCTTAATTCCTGGTTATTGGTACTAATCTATTCTCTGCCTCCAAAATTGTGTCATTTGAAGAATGTTCTGGAAGTGGAATTATGCATTCACTTTTTGGATCGCCTTTTTTCTGTCAGCCTAAGTCTTTGTAGACCCACCCAGGTGGTTGTGTGTATCAGTGGTCTCTTCTGTTTACTGCTGAATAGTATTCCATGGTAGGAATGTCCCACCTTCCTTGAACATGATACGTGTCTTGATTTATTTAGTTTTTCTTTGATTTCTTTCGTTAGCATTTTGTTTTCAAAACAAAAGTCTTGTATATGTTTTGGTAGCATTATACTTAAGTATTTAATTTCTTTGTTCATTGCTAGGGTACAGAGATACAACTTGAAGAATTTATTTGTTTTAGTGCTTTGGAGTTTTGTACCTGGAAGATTGTGCCATTTGTAAATAGAAACAGTTTTATTTCTTCCTTGGCAATCTGTATGCCTTTTTTGTTTCTTTTTCTTGCCTTATTGTATTGACCAAATAAGATGGTGAGCTTACAGCTCTAATCCCAGCACTTTGTAGGGCTGAGGCAGGAGGATTGATTGAGTCCAGATGTTTAAGACCAGCTGGGCAATATAGTGAGACACCATATCTTAAAGAAAAATAAAAAGCCCACTATAAAAATTAGCCAAGTGTGGTGGTACATGCCTGTAGTTACAGCTACTTGGGAGGCTGAAGTGGGAGGATCACTTGGGCCTAGGAGTTTAAGGCTGTGGTGAACTATGATTGTGCCAGTGCACTCCAACCTGGGTGACAGGGAGACTCTGTCAAACAAAGAAACAAATAAATAAAGGTGAGAACAAATACTCATAGTATTGGGGCTTTGGTATGATCTTAGAAGGGTCTCTATATGTTTTTTAAACTTTAATCTAAAATAAAATGCTTTTCTTTTTAAAGACAGAGAAGACTACTTTTGTATTCAAAACCTTTTTTGGTACTAGATAGTATTAACAACTGCCCATCACCACTCCCTTAGAGAAGTTAGCAAATGTTTAATGTAGGTAAGCTACTATTATTTTCATTAGATGCCACTTGATAAATTTTGTGGAGCATAGTGATACTTTATCCCAGAAAGTACTTTTGTCACACCAGGTGAGTTTATATACAGTACCACCTTCTATATGAAATTTCTTCCTACTTCCTAAGCTAAGTTAGAAGTTATTTATATACTCTATGTACATAGAGTACATAGAGGCCATTTGATTGGCCTGTCATATATAATATGGCCTTCAAGTCCTATTTTTAAGTGTAAAGAGTCTTTTTTCCAATTTGAGATTTAGTTTGTGGATGGTGCAGATACCTGTCATTCTCCTCAGAGCAGTAAACAGAGATGGCCTAGGGAATTTGGTTTGTGGAAATGCTTTACTTGAGCTTTTCTAATTCTGGTCTCCAATGTACAACTGCACA
The DNA here is from genome assembly GCA_963574355.1 of Loris lydekkerianus. Taxonomy (NCBI): domain Eukaryota; kingdom Metazoa; phylum Chordata; class Mammalia; order Primates; family Lorisidae; genus Loris; species Loris lydekkerianus. The sequence continues at coordinate 5,127 of CAUYPK010012695.1, forward strand.
CAGTCAGCCTTCCATATCCTCAGGTTGCACATGTGTGTATTCAGCCAACTGCAGGTCAAAAACATTTGGAAAAACAAAAATTCACAGTAAAGAATAGCAATAAAAAAAAAAAGCACTGAAAAAACAATGCCATATAATAGCTATTCCCATAGCATTTACATTGCATCAGGCATTATAAGTAACCTAGAGATGTTTTAAAGTATACAGGAGGGTAGTAGTTCATATGCAGTCACTACATCATTTTATATAAGGGACTTGATCCAATATTTTGGTATCTGAGGGGTTTCCTGGTACCACTCCCCCTCAGATACTGAGGGATGACTGTGTAACATGCCTAGTTTGGGATTACAACAGAAAGACTCTGAATACACATTAAGTACATGTGTCGTGATGTGTACATTTATGTTTAAAGGGGAGCTAGCTGTTAAACATGGGGAATGGCTTCTAGAATTTGCAATTTTATGGTTATAATTTTAAAATTCTGTTTTGCAAGTGAAATTTGACTTGGTTGGTTAGTCATTAACCTTCAGGTCATCAGAATTACATCTTGTTACAAAGGATTAAATCTAATTTTGTTATCGTCCAGAGTGTTTTTAGAACAGTACACTGTGCTAAGAATTTGTTTGTACTAAGAATTTGTCAGTCATGTACTTACAGCTCTTTTGTCACAATTCTGGTTTTGTTTTTTTTTTGAGACAGTCTGACTGTGTTACCCTCAGTAGAGTGCTGTGGCGTCACAGCTCACAGCAACCTCAAACTCTTGGGCTTAAGTGATTCTCTTGCCTCAGACTCCCAAGTAGTTAGGACTACAGGTGGACCCCCTCCCAATGCCCAATTATTTTTGTTGTTGTTGTCACGTCACTGTTGTTTAGCAGGCCCGAGTGTGGTTCAAACCTGCCAGCTCCCGTGCATGTGGCCCATGCCCTAACCACTGAGCTCTTTTTCTTTCCTTTTCCTTTTTTCGTTATCCTTGTCCTTTCTTTTGATACAGTGTCTCTGTTGCCCAGGCTAGGGTGCCCTGGCAATGTCAGCATAGTTCACAGCAACCTCAAACTCCTCCTGGGTTGAAGCGATCCTCCTGCCTCATTTCCCCTGAGTACTTGTGGTTCTTTTGGACTTGAGTTTCTTCATCCTCCTTTCTCTCGCACGTCACATCTCCCTATTCCCTGTGTAGCATGTGAAAGTAGTTATATATGCACTGAGTTTGGACACACCAAGTAATAGAGTCTCTAGAAAATATTCACTGATTTCAGTGCCAGGTAATCCAAAGTTAAAAATTGTATCTGTATAGAAGGGTAGCACAATTCACATTTTTTTTACCTTTAAAATATATATATTTTTAAATTTCTGGTTAATATGAAGGTATATACAATTAGGCCACACTGCTTGCATTTGTGAGGCAAAGCCTAAGGTGTAGCTATGTCCCTCACAGAGGAAGTGCACCTGCATCCTGCATTGGTACTGCTGGGAAGGAACCCACTGACCCCTTTCTCCTTCCTTCTTGGATACAATTGAGGTTTTCTCGCATGTGAGCACATTGTTGTTCATCTACAAGTTTCAAATTAGTATTGAGCACATGTGATGCTTGTCTTTCTATTCTTGTGATACTTTTTTTTGGCAGTTTTTGGCCGGGGCTGAGTTTGAACTGGCCACCTCCTGGCCACTTCTGGCATATGGGGCCAGCGCCCTACTCCTTTGAGCCACAGGCGCCACCCAAGAAGAGTATTCTCCAAATCCAAGTTGTAACACAGGATACAAAGTCTCCTGAATAGTATTACATAGTATACATATACCACAGTTGATCAATGTATTGACGGGCACTTGGGTTGTTTCCACATCTTCGCATTTTAAATTGGGCTGCTGTAAACATTTGAGGGCCCGTGTCCTTGTGGTAAAATCACTTCTTTCTTTTGGCCAGATATCTAGTAATGGGATTATAAGATCAAATGGAATGTCCGCTTTTTGTTCTTTGAGGAAGTCCTCAAAAGCACTTTTGTCTAAATTCACATTTTAATACTAACTATGGGAGGTGGTATTGATCAGTCCCAGGGGCGTGGACCTTGGGATCCAACAGACTGTAGCTTCAAAGAGTTTTATAGGACTTGTACAGTTCTTGTCTTCACCAGTACATTGGGAATAAGTAAAATGCCTTTTAAGACTTTTTTTTTTTTTTTTTGGCAGTTTTTGGCCTGGGCTGGGTTTGAGCCCGCCACCTCTGGCATATGGGGCCAGCGCCCTACTCTATTGAGCCACAGGTGCCACCCTTGTTTTGTTTATTTTTGAGACAGAGTCTCACTCTGTTATCCTGGGTGGCGTGCCATGAGCCTCAAACTCTTGGGCTCAAGCAGTCCTCTTGTATCACCCTCCCAAGTAACTGGGACTGCAGGCGTGCGCCACCACGCTCGGCTAGTTTTTTCTGTTTTTAGTAGCGATGGGGTTTTGCTCTGCTCAGACTAGTCTGGTACTCCTGAGCTCAAGCCGTCCAGCCACTTCAGCCTCCCAGAGTGTTAGGATTACAGGCATGAGCCACCTCTCCTGGCCTTTTGAGGTATTTTGAAGATTGAAGTAGATAATGTAGGTAAAGCAGTCTAGCCTGCTACTATTGTACCATTGTAACCTGTGGTTTTTTTTCCTTGGACCTCCTCCTGGCACTGATCCCTGCCTCAGGTAGTAAAGGAAAGAGAGACAGGAAGTCTGACCACGTGAGGTACCCCATAAAGGGTCTATATTATAAATCTGGAATATGGATATTGGGTTTCCTTAAAACAAAGCACACCTACAGGACCTCCAGCTGGAGCACACGTGGGCTGGGTCTGCTGAAAGTAGTTGGCTGCGGCTGTCTAATCCAATTAGGGGTGATCGCTTAGTGTCCAGCCTTGCAGCTGCTGCCCCTCCCCTGCCATTCCTGCTCTCACCCTCCCTTTGAGTGCTTGGTCTGTGGCTACCCCAGAAATCACATGGACTCAATGGCTGCAGCAAATACAGCCTTGTTAATCCCAGGCGTCAAGAGCAAAGTCGCCTAGGTCTACAGATGAGCATTCCATTTCCTGACAAGTTGGCCTCAGTGCAGGTTTTGTTCATCCTAGTCATTTGGGGCCAGCACCTGTTTGAAACCAGAAGACTTAGAACAAGGTGAAGGAGACATGGAGGTACACCATTGCTTTTTTGGCTCACGTATCCCAGAATCATTTTGCAAATTGTTCTTACTCTATGGTTTAATTGCTAACCAGAGAGTTAAAAAAAAAAAAAATTTTTTTTTAAAGGAAAAATCCTCTAGACTTTTTTAAACACATTTCCAGATTGAAAGAAAGCCACTGGATACAGATCTCCCCGTGTGGGCACCACCCCAACTTGTGTTTCTTCCCAGCTGGGTGAGATGGCTGCTTTGTGCTCGGTTGTGTGTTCAAGGACATGTGGATGGATCCAAAATCTGTAAGCCTATTTCAGTCTTTCCAAATGTTCTAGGCAACTTGAGAACATAGGTGATCTCAATGATGAGAAGAACCACTGTCTCTTTTATTTGCACTGTGGGAAAAACTCCAGATCAGGCTGTGTATTTTCACTCATAGGACTTGTTTAGAGTAGGCTGGGGAGAACGCTGTGCTCTGGCCAATAACCAGGCTGTGTCTCCGGTCACAAGATGATCAAGCAGGTGCCTGCGCTTGATGAGTTGGAAGGACTGAGAGCTGGGTGGCTGGGAAGCCTCTCCTGAAATGTGAAGCCCTTTGCTTGCTTCGTTGCCATCCTAACCTTTGCTTAAGTCATGAACCATGGTCCCGATTTAGACATTCCTTACCTCTCTCACCCACTTGAGGATTGCTCAGAGCCTGGGTTCAGGATGGAATGGGCACTATTTCTGGTTGGTGATGACAATCCCTAAGCCCGCGACGCAGTTTAAATATCTACAAGCGTTCCCCAGGTCCAGCGGCACCCGTTAGTAGTTGGTCATGAGATGTGAGCCTTCTTCAGGCCTGGCACTGGGATGTCAGGGAGTTAAGTGGAGTTTCTCTTAAGCTCTGGCATAGCACTGGGACTCCAGCATGCTCAGGGCGCGTGTGTCTCTGTTGTCATCCTCTCCTGAATCTTTCTGGCTTACAGAACATAGTAAAGACTAGGCACAGTGGCTCACGCCTGTAATCCTAACAATGGGAGGCTAAAGTGGGTGGATTGCTTGAACTCAGGAGTTCGAGACCAGCCTGAGCAAGAGCAAGACCCTATCTCTACTTAAAAAAAAAAAATAGAAGAAACAAGCTGGACGTTGTATTGGATGCCTGTAGTCCCAGCTACTGGAGAGGCAAGAGGATCACTTGCGCCCAAGGGTTTGAGGTTGCTGTGAGCTATTATGCCATGGCACTCTACCCAGGATGACAGAGTGAGCCTGACCTTGAGTGAGTCTGGCTCTAAATAAATAAATAAATAAATAAATAAATACAAAAAAGTTGCCCTCTGCCAACTTGACTTTTGTGTGTAACTGTATTAGGGGCTTGGGTAGAAAGTGCCCTCACAGCCCTCCCACATAAAACACCTTCAAACAAATCCCAACCCCCATATTTACAAAACCACGCACCTCAAAACTGTAAAATTTTCAGGTTGACTAAATCCGGGAGAGGGTGTTGAAATATGAGTAAAGGAAAAATGGTTAAAGAGAGCTGTGCCCTTCCTGTTCCAAATGAAAAGCTGTATAACCCTCTACCCTACCTTTGCTAGAAACCCTGGCCCCTTGGGAAGTGGATATAGAGTTCACTGTTTTTATAGATCTTAAAATAGATGACATCTCACCCTGAGTAGATTTCTAATGAAAGTACATTCACATTGGAAACACTCTTCAGAAACTTCTAGTATTTTCAGCTTAGAAGGAGAGAATTTGGAACACTTAGCTGGAAGTTTCTGGTAGGGACATGTGTTTGCTTTTTGAATCAGTTGCACATACTTTTGTTCCAATGCCTAGAGGCCATTTGTGGTGTGAGAACATTTAACTTGGAATGGGGAAAGGGAGGCAGAAGAGAAATGGACATGATTCTCCAGTCTGCGTCTTCTCCAGGCAAAGTGAGGTTTTCAGTTTGTTCACCATGCTTGACAACAGATTTGCCTCCAGATTTTCAGGCCACGTTCCAGTGATGGGTAGAGATTTTTTCCCCTCTTTTGTGTTTTTTTTTTTTTTTTAAAGTAACTGGAATAGTGATTACTGTTAAATTAATGAAAAATGTGGAGTGACCCGCACATGCCCACACTGTATTTTTTTTGTTTTGTTTTTAAGAGACAGACTCCTGCTCTGTAGTCCAGGCTGGCGTGCAGTGGCATTGTCGTATCTCACTATAGCCTCTTGCTTCTGGGCTCGAGGGATCCTCCTGCCTTAGCCTCTGGAGTAGCTATGACTGTAGACATGTACCACCATACTCAGGCTTCGTAGACAGCTTTGTGCAGGAGCAAATTCTTGACACAAATGGATAGACTGTTCTCTAAAAGCATCAAATTATGTGCCACTTCCGCTGCTAGAAAGGAATCTGCTGGCCAGCCTGGGCACCCTGGGTGCCTTGATCCCAGGGTTCAGAGGAGTGTCTTAGAGATGAGGGTGTTAGAGGATGAGGTGTAGGTCTCTTCTCAGGTTGGGGGCAGAGGCGCTGTCTTGAATCATGATCTGGGACCAGTATAAAGTTGGAGGGAAGAGCTTTTCTGTCATCTGCTCAGTCACGAACTCTGTCCCTGTTCTCTTGAGCCCTGTTCCTTACCCAAAGCGCTGTTGACTTGTTACCAGGATCTGTTAGTATGTAACAAACCTCTCTTCCATTAAGGATGTTTAAGGTGTTTGTCTAATATGAGTCTCCTCCTTTCAGGAAATCTTTTCCTTGACTGCATGTAAATGACAGCAACTTTGCTGTTTGTGCTGTTTCAGACTATTTGCTATTTGGATTTGATTTGTGCTTCCATCCTGCTGAGCTTGGGGAGGCTCGAAGGCCTGTCCACATCCCTGCTCTCCCTGCAGGCAACTCAGCTTGGGTTGGGGGCTGTGCAGAAGCAACTCCAGTGATCTCTGTGGAAGATGTATTTTCTCTCTCCTTCTCTTTTTCCTCTTCTGCCGGATACCTTCATGGTTTTCAGCAGAGCAGCGTGCATCACGTTTTTTCTTTATAGTTTCTCCGTGGTTGTTTCTAGCATTTGTGTGTATTCTAATTGATTAAAACAAATAAAGAATTTTTATGCCCAGCAGTCAGTCAAAAATTCATTTCTCTGACTTTTAACTTAGAAAGTAGTTTTATACTGGCTTATTTCTTTTTTTCAGGAGGCAATTCTCCTGACAGAGAACACCTGGGCTCGTGGCTCAGAGCTCACTTTCCTGTTCATTTACCTTTCTGTAAAATGGAAAGACAAACAAACAAACCCTTAAACCTAACTCACATGGAGATTGCCAACTTTTTCCTTTGTGCGTAAGTAGTTATATTATTTCTAGGTTGTGCCTTCTTTATTTATCTTTGACAGAAAAAAAAAAAAACCTTACAGTGTTCACAAGAACACATTGTTCTAGGCTTTGCAATTGTGCCTATGATGTTTTTTCCCATCTGAACCATGGGAATGATAAGGTTAGTGTCAGCTGGCTGGCCGCCTTTTTTTTTTTTTTTTAAGTGCACGTGACGATGACAACCTTAATTTATACTATAATCATTTTCCTTAGTGCGTTCTTCAAAAAAATCAAACGTCAGATTCCAGCTTCTGTGACTGAGTTCTTACTTACCATTTCCTTGTTCCTGACTGCCAATCCTCCCCTAGGAGGAAGAGGTTGGCTTTTATTGGAAAATTGAAAATATTGTGCCTTACAAAGAAGGTGATGTGCCATTTCTTACATGTAATTATATGCAATAATGACTTTTGAAGTGGACCTTTAACATTTTCCTGTTGAACCTTTGTGGAGAAGTTTTCCAAATGGATGATGATGGTTTAATAAGGGAAAAAAAATGGCCTATATAGGGCACGTGTTCTTAAATTCTATGACGATGTCAGGAAACCCAGGGACCCTTTCATGACCTTGGGAGGGTCCTCTGCTTTGGGATGGGAGCACTTTTGGAAGGAGATGGTTCAAGAAGAAGGGTGCTCAGAGAAAAAAGGAAGTCTGTACACTGGAAAGGGGCCCAATTTGCTTGGGGTGTACGCCATCTGCCAACACTTACTGTCTGTGACTTAGCCAAAGGAAATGTACATTAACTGTTCTGTTTCTCTGTAGTTTACGTTCCAGGACTTTGCCCTGTGAGGATTTCTATGAACAAAAGCTGTGGCTCTGTTCCACCTGGGTTTGGAAAGGAGCCAGGGCAGGTGATAGAAGGAAGAAGGTGCCAGCAGTGCAGGAGGCGTTGTGCCTGGTCATCTCGTTGTATGAGACGGCCCAGCCTGCCTAGCATTTTGGGGTACCATATATGCATGGCCAGGTGGGGAGTGTTATTTAAAATGAAGTGGGCCCCCTGGGCAATGTGATTCCTTGCCTGAAAAGGTCATTACTTACTTTTGTTGTTGTTGTTGTTGTTGAATGAGCTATCAGTGGTGATTTTCTCCTCCCCATTGTTACAGGTGATCAGCCCTCCATAGGGCATGGAAACAACCCCCTGTTCGTGTACACAGAAGACATCATAACTTCCATGTTAACACATCTGGAGCAGCTTAGCACAGGCCCAGCGCACCTTGCAGAGGTCTTATGGTGTAATGGTGGACAGGGAGACAGAGTCTGGGAATGGTGGTGCTGGTCCACCAGCTTGTTTTGGGGCTGTAACCTCAGGGTCTTGCTGCCTTTATCATCAGAGAGGCCTCTGGGCTCCCCTGTCTGTTCCCACTACAGATCCATCTACCTCTGTGCCCTGGGATGGGGGGGTCTGTAGAGAAAGCAGAGAAAAAAGGTCAACCAGAGTCTCCTCACAGAAATAAGAGGGAAAAAGCAATTAATGGCATTAAAACTAAGTGCATATACAACTTCTGTTGTCCTATAAAACCTCGTTTTCTCTCTTTTTCTTTCTCTCTTTTATTTTTCTTTCACTTCATGTTGAATTATTTGGTCAGGATAATCAAATGATGCAGTTCTTACTATGCTTGCTGAATTATTATGTAGTCAATTAACTTGCCTTACAGTACTTAAAGCAAAAGCAGAAGTTTATACAGATTAACCATAAAGAAAAGGTAGTCTTCCTTATTATATTCTCTGGTCCTGTTGTGAGATGCCTACAATCCAGGAAGGCCAGAAAGCTGTAGTTGGACACAAAGTAAAACTGTCCTTAACTCCTCATTAGACTGAAGCTTGTCCCCAAACTTCCTTTACATAGCTGCTAGTTCATGCTAAGAGGGTTTAATGATGATGATGGGTTCTTGATTAGAAATTATTTCACATTGTCTGATAAGTTATTGACTGATAAATTATTTTTATTATTTTTTATTAAATCATAACTTTGTACATTGGTGCATTTATTATAGGGTTCAGGATACCGCTTCAATATACAAGGTGAAATGCTTACATTGAATGACTGATAAATATTGAGACGCGTTCTGTAAGTGCCTAGATCCTATTCTTGTGGTGCCATGAAAAATTTATTAAGGGGTTCGCTTTTGTATTGAATTTTATTCATAAAAGGATGAAGTTGAGATGATTTATAATCTGTACCAATGGATTATAATCCTTTGTAATATGTGACTTGTGGACTGCCATTGGTATCACAGATGGGCAAGTCATTTCGCCATCTGATAAAAAGGGATAAAGCTCAGAAACAATATGCCAAGTGTACGAAGGCCACTACAAAAGACCATGTATTCTCTGATTCTGTTTTAAGTTGCTAGTTGGTCAAAATACTATTTGACAAAAAAGGCTGAATGTATTTTAGTAAATGGAGTTCAGTATTACAACAAGATAAATTTCACAGGTAGATGCTGTGTGGTTAATGCATAATCATTGTTGAGTTGCACGGCAGTTCTCTGTGTAAGTAGAGGGTGGAACATTATTCACACAGTTTTAGTGGTCTGGTTTGGAAGAAGAGCATCAGAAGATGGAAGGAAAGACATTAGCAGAATCAGAATCTACTCTAATATCCTCCAGTACACAGTCTAATACAGATTCTAACCTGGCAGATTGTGAGGGTGGGAAGGGGTTGGACAGGGTGGTTCACATTTATATAACTCTGCTATGTCATAGGGCCCAGCAGGCAGTTATGAGAAAAATCTTATTTCCCCCTCTCTATTACCTTAAAAATCCCCAAATTCACTTCACGTGAATTTGAGTCCGATTGCCCCAAGTTTTAGGTATGAAAGGGTGAAAGCTATCCTCTCAACAACACACCGGATATTTCCATGTTTACCACATTTATTTGCTAATCCTAACAAGTAATTAATTAATAGAGTAGGACGAGATCACAGCAGCTCAAGCCTGTAATCCCAGCACTCTGGGAGGCCCAGGCAGGAGGATCTCTTGAGTTCAGGAGTTGGAGACCAGCCTGAGAAAGAGTGAGACTCTGGTCTCTACTAAAAATAGGAAAATTAGCCGGGTGTCATGGCAGATACCTGTGGTTCTGGCTGCTTGAGAGGTTGAAGCAGGGGTATCACTTGAGCCCAGGAGACTGAAGTCGCTGTGCACTAGGCTGACACCATGGCACTCTACCCAGGGTGACAGAGTGAGACTTAAGTCTCAAGCAAATAAACAAACAAAAAAAATTGTATTGTAAGTGCAAGGAAAATGAAGTCCAAGCCCTCAAGTGGTGGTTGCTTATTTAGATGAGAGGGGAAGAAGACTGACACCCACATACTTAATGCACCTCTATCATTATGTGAACTTTGCATTTGTAAGGCATTTTCTCATATCTGGATAAATCTGAAGCACCATCATATGAGATTTCAGAGTGAGATTCATCTCAGGAAATAAAGACAAACCAGTAAAATCTTTGTATTTTAAAAGCGTGCTTTTAAATTTGCTATCAGTTTATTTGTTTGGAAAGAGGCTTTTAAAAATCAAAACTGTCAATGTGTGGCCCTTGTCTTCAAAGAACAAATGTGGGAGGGGCAGTTGCTGTCTAGGTTACCACGTTGAGGTGATTACGACGGGTCTAAATTATAGGATCTTTTCATATATATTTCATATTTTCACTCCAGTCTTTTAAATTAATATCCACAGGTGTAAGTGGGAGGAGGCCAAACCCGTAAAAGTCCAAACATGCATTTCTCTAATTATCAGTTGCCCCCTTGACTTCATTATGTTTTCCTTTTAGAAAAGCTAGTTTAATCTTTGAATATTTTGTATTCAGATTCTGTGCCCATACAAAAATGTTTTGCTTCAGTAAGTGCTGATATTCTTTTATGGGTTTCCTTCTGTGAGAGTCCAAATACAGATTTGAGTTCAACAGGCTTTTGAACCAGATGTTTCCATGTGCTGAAACTCTGTAAACACGTGTAGCTTTGTCTGCCATTGTATATTGCTCTGTTGGTTTTTTTTCTTTGCCCCTCCTGAAAAACTCTGGCCTGTTCTCTGCTGATACAAAGGCGGGTCTGTTCCCTAGAGTCAGTACAAGAGAATCTGTAGGGCATGGGTACTATTAGATATTACTATCTGTGAAGTCTCTCCAAAATCTCTTGCAACAGATTGTAAAATTCCAGTAAGAGTTCTGTTTTGTCCCCTCCGTTCCCCTCTTTTTTGAGACAGAGTCTCAGAGTGCAGCAGTATCATTGTAGCTCACTTCAGCCTCTTAACTCCTGGATTCAGGTGATTCTCCTGCCTCAGCTTCCCAGGTAGCTGATACTACAGGTGTCCCATGATGCCTGCCCAATTTTTATGTTTTTAATAGAGACAGGGTCTCACTTTTGTTCGGGCTGGTCTGGAGCTCCTGAGCTCAAGTGATACTCTCACCTCAGCCTCCCATAGTGCTAGGATTACAGGTGTGAGCCACCATGCCTGGCCTTATGTGGAGTTTGTCAAAAATAGTAAGTGTTTATAGGCCAGGTGTGGTGGTGCACATCTGTAATCCTTGCATTCTGAGAGGCTGAGGTGGATGGATTGCTTGAGCTCAGGAGTTCAAGACCAGCCTGAGCAAGAGTGAGATCCGTCTTTACTAAAAATAGAAAAAACTACCCAGGAATTATGTGGCAAGCACCTGTAGTCCCAGCTACTTGGGAGGCTGATGCAAGAGGATAGCTTGATCCCAAGAGTTTGACATTGCTGTGTGCTATGATGCCATGGCACTCTACCGTGAGTGACAGAGATTCTGTCTCAAAGAAAAAGTGTTTTTTAGATTCAGTTGTCAACATTGGTAGATGTGAAAATTAACAGATAGCAAAATATCTCCCCTTTAGAATAGGAAAATAAGTACTTTTTAAAAGTCTTATCAATAAATCCATTTTAAAAGCATTTTTGAGCATTTGTAATGAAAATGGAGACAGTATAGTGTTTCAGGGTTTGTGGGAATCTAGCTTATATGCAATCAGGTGCTCCTGTTACTGTTACTACTGGTGTAGGAGAGCTCAGTCCTGCCCTTTAAGTCACAGACTCAAGTTACTCCTAGCTTTACAAGTAGTCACAATGCATCTTATTTAAAAAGAAAAGAGACTATATTCCAGTGTTTCTCCATATGAAAACACTAGGAGAAGCTAGCCTATTAAAGTGGTGGTTTAAATGTTGTAGTTTTGACAGAAATATTAGTAAATATGTCACATTATCTCTTGCTAAATATTTATAGTCTACAGTGTATACTCTGATACATAATATTTCATGAAAGAAATATTCTTTTGCCTCATATTTCTTTCAACATCTTGACATTGATCGGTAATTTATACCCAGAGGTTTGTAGGAAAAACATCTTATTACGACCTTTTTATTTCAGCAAAAATAAAACCCCATGCTAAGAGGAATACCTTTGAATTTCTGGAGTCCTTAGAAATGGAATATTATGAAATACATGCATCCATTTTTTTGCCAGGGTTTAAATAGCTTCATTTTTGCAAAAAGGTACAAAATGAAGGTGATTTTAAATTTAAAATTTTAGTTTTTGATATGAAGCAGGGTGCACAGTGGTGCGGTACCAGATCTCAGTACTCATGTCGTGACCATGACAAGCACCCTCTGCATTCAATTTGGGAAGGGAAATGCTGGTTGAAAATGGCAGTGTCTTCTGAGTTCAGCCCTGGGACCAAAAGATGCTGTTAGGCAGCTGTGGTTTTCTGAGATGCCATATTCCGAATATGCTTCTCCAGCTCACTTAGAAGTATCAGTCTAGACTTCTGAGTTTTGGATTCGTGGCTGTAGTTTTGGCTCTTACTAGATGGCTCTCATAGGAACTTTTCAGGCGGACATTGATTTCATGCCAGCTGTCAGAGATGATTTTCTCTGAGAATGGATGGCTGTATAGGAGACCTTCTGTATCAGTAAACAGATGTCCACAGTAGTGCTCAGATTGCTCAGCATGAGAAGGAGAAGCCCAGAGATAAGAGAAAGAAAACTGCCTTCCATGTAGCTCAGGTAATGGCATAATGATTCTCCAGGATGGGCCTTTTACTGTTTTTATTTACAAAATGGACTTGAAGATTAATCAGTGAGCAAACCATCTCCGTTAGACAAGTGACGTTCTGATTTGTCTGTGTAAAATCCCATTTCCTGAGTAATATGCTCCACATCATTTTTTACGTACAACTACTGGGAACTGCTGTACAAATGTTTGCTGTTATTTGGTGCAACAAAATCAGTAATGAGTTTCAAAATGGAATAATTTCAGAGCCCTTCATTTACAGTGGTTTAGGAAACACTTAAAATACCAAGTGATCTTAATTCAGTGCAAGCTCTCTAACTGGAAAATGTGTGCCCGGTTATCCTGCCAAAGCAAGAATCTCTTGCCACTTAACCCTCATTGTTTTTTAGGCTTGAGTCTCCAACTTTGTTTTGTAGACTTTAGCACATTCATGCTGTGTAATCTTTGACAGATACACACATGCAGACATATAACTGACTCTTCTAAACTTTGACTGGATCACTTACCTCAGGATTGTTCTCAGTTTGGACCAGAAGGCGTGAGAATTTCAACGTTAATCTCACTGTGTGAGAAAGAAGCTAGACTTGCTGATAGATACGTAACCGCTAAGTTCTGTCCATGACATTCAACTCTCAAATCTGTAAGCAAGTAAGTGGGAACATAAAGATTCGACTATTACAACAGTGGTAGATTGTGTAAGAAAAGCTAACTGGTAAGTTTTTCTTTAAAATTTAAAACAGTAGGGTGAAAGGGTGGGAGGGAAAAGATTTATTAGGAGGATTATATACTATGTTATTTTAACATAACCCTCTAGACTTGGATTAAGCAGTAATGCATATTTTTATCTTAAGATGCATTCACATGTCGAAAACTTAATGCACATATGGTTATATTCATATTATTATGTATTTCTTAAAGAAAAGATCTAATAACTTTAATAAACCCATTTACAAATGCTGTTACCTGAGAATGGTCACTCCTAGGTGGTATATGCCAAGTAGTGTATTTGTGGGTTACACCCTTTGTTGGTGTCTATGCTTTCTTCCCAGGAATTTGAAGCACCTGTGTATATTACCTTTGGCAAACAAAATAGTTAAATCACCATTTATAATATACTTTTAGAATATCTAAAACATTGACAGTGTTGACATCTAGTGCCTACACCTCTCTAGTATGGCTCATACACATCTCTGCTCTGTGGCAGACCCTGTTCTATCTGCTGATCCCAGGTGGCAGCTCAGCTCTCAGCACAGATGTGGTCTCTGAGCACCTGCAAACACACAGACATGTAGAGAGGCTTCTCTGTAGGAGGAGAGTAGCCAGCAGGGGTCACAGACTGTGTGGGCACTGTTCAGGGGGAACCCCATGACAGCGGATGTATGCTTGCTGTGTGTCTCGGAGGGGTCAGGAAGGTAGTACAGTAAAGATGCCTGCAGGGGTGGGGGGTGTTATTTGGGTTTACTTATTAGTTTATTGTAAAAGCCCAGGTTTTCATCTTTGGGAAAGGAATTTAGCCAAATCGGGCGGTGCCTGTGGCTCAAAGGAGTAGGGCACCAGCCCCATATACCGGAGGTGGCAGGTTCAAACCCAGCCCCGGCCTAAAACTGCATTAAAGAAAAAAAAAAAAAAGGAGTATCCAAATTGAGAGGGTCACCTTCCAGGGATGTTGCAGAATCAAGAACTCAGTGGCAAACTATTTCTTTAGCAAAATGCTTGTCAGCCCCTGACCCGTGCCAGGTTCTCTTCTTGAGCTCAGAATCCTACAGGGAACAAAAAAGACAAAGGTCCTGCAGTTACTGTTCTCACAGGAACACCTGTGTGGATCAAATAGGGTGAGCTCTATGGTGTCTGTGCATTCTGAATCTTCAGTCTTTACGTAGCTAACAAGGTCTCGTGCGTGACTTGTGTTAGTGATTTTAATCTGGGTTTCCCCACAGCAGTTATTGCTAACATAAGATTAAATTTACTCAATAATTGTGTCTTGTATATATTCTTATTCTCTCTTACACACAAACAAATACAAGCTTTACAAGGGCAGAAACTTTACTTTGTTTTGCTCTGTCTTATTCATGTATCTCAAGCACTGGGAATAGCCTGGCACAGAGCAGAGGCTCAATAAATGTTTATTGAACACGTGTTCATGCCAGATTTGTTTGAACGCTCTCACTTGGGATTCCTGTGGGAGTTCAGAGAGTGGGTCTAGCCTTAAAAGCCACGGTCCTGGGGGGGGAGGGGTCGTGGGTGCTGAGCTTGTTTCCACCTTGTTTTCAGGGTGCTGGTATTTGAGTTGGCCCACATGTTCCTGGTGGCTTCCCCGCTGCCCTGTTTGGGGAGCAGAACTCTCTGTACACAGAGGCATATTCTGTGGTTTCTGCCTTCCCACACAGGCAACAGCAGTACTACTAAATGCAATACCTGTTTCTCAGTGGCATTTTCTCTGGTGTCTTTGCTGCATGGGAAATGCATCTGAAGTTTGGGGAGTGCGGCATTGGCCCCTGCACTGCAGTCAGAGCGCTGCTTTAGAGCTGTGTCTCCTGGGAAGCTGTGATGACTGCTTTAAAGCCCATTCAGGGGGAAGGTAAACTTCATGCCCGGGTGTTTGGACAGTTAACACTGCATGGGGACTGTTGGCTGTGCATAGAGTTGTTCATATGTGATGACAGATGTCAGACTGTTATTTAGTAACTTAGATTTGTTTTCCTTTGCGTAAAAGCCATCACTAGATTCTAAGTGCTTCCACCATGTAAGAGAGAGACCTGATCAGTAGGTGAAGCCTCTTCAGGTGCCCAAGGCTTTCCATCAAAAGGGAACCTGCAGGGTCTATGTTGCCTTGGAGCGAGATAGAAGTCTTCCAAGCCCTCTCCCAGATCTGGGCTTTTAGTTTTTAAAGAATATCAGTATATATTCTGCCATTTATTCAACAAACTTAGAATGAGTATTCTATGGTACTGACAGCCATTGCGGGTACAGAGATAAACAAAGCCTGGTCCGCACTGGTGTGCAAACATTCTCGTGGTAGAGATGGACAACAAACAAGTAAACAGATTAATAGCATCAGACAGTGATAAGTACTATGAAGAAAACCATATGGACTCTCTGGGGTTCTCTGAGGAGGGGACATTTGCTTTGAAACCATGAGTCAGCCACAAAAGGATGTGGGGAGGCTCCAGCATAGGACAGATCTCTGTGCTTGGTCATTTAGTCACTCCACAAACATTTTGTTAGTACCTGCTCTACGCCAGGCACTGTTCCTGGTCCCAGGAATATGGCAGTAGACAAAATAAGACCTCTATGGTGCCCATGCTCAGTGAGTAGTGCGCCGGTCACATACACCAAGGCTGTCGGGTTGGAGCCTGGCCCAGGCCTGCTAAATAACAGTGACAACTGCAACCAAAAAGTAGCTGGGTGTTGTGGCGAGTGCCTGTAGTCCCAGCTCCTTGGGAGGCTGAGGCAAGAGAATTGCGCAAGCCCAAGAGTTTGAGGTTGCTGTGAGCTTTGACGTCACAGCACTGTACCGAAGGTGACGTAGTGAGACTCTGTCTCAAAACAAAACAAAACAACAAGGCCTCTGTCTTCATGGAGCTTTTGTTAAAGAAAGGGAGACGGGAGGGCTGTGTTGTAGATGGGCTTTGTGGCAGGTAGTGGGGTGCTTTCTGATTTAGGGTGTTCCAAGGTATTCCAAGTTAGGAGGGGACATGAGGGCAGAAACCTAAAGGAAAGGAAGGAAGAACCTTCAAGGTACTGGAAAGTGAGGCGCTTGGGAGGAGTAGCTCACCAGGGTGGGGTGGGAGGCTAAGCTGAGGTTGGTTATGGGGTCCCTGGAGGGCATGGTGGGGTCGGGGCCTTTGACTTTGAGGGGAGATGCCCACATTGGGAGCTACCCTGTGTGATAAAAGGAACATGCTGGCAGCTCTGTTAGGACAGACTAAAGGGGTAAGAACAGAAGTAGAGAGACCATTGAGAAGAGGCTGTTGCCCCAGCATAGGGTGGAGAAGATGAGTCTTAATTCAGGATGGTGGAGACAGTCAAGAGAAGTGGTTAGAATCCAGATGTGTGTAGGATGGAGGAGGAGTAGGCCATGTGATGTGGCTGGAGCCTCCTGGGCAGAGGTGGAGGGTGGGTGTTGGGCCATTGGACCATGGTCAAGAATTCGATGTCTCGTATGTTGGGAAGTCAGTAGGGAGTTTAGGCAGGAGTTCTCGAGATGACATAATGACAACATTGATAACAAGAGCAACTGATCCTTACTGAGCTCTTACTGTGTACCAGCCCTTACAGCATCCTTGTAAGGGCAGGTTCTGCTGTTATACCTGCTTTATAAGTGAAGAAATTCAGTCACAGAAAGTTTAGGTGACTTGCCCATATCACACTTTTTTTTTTCTTCCCAGTTTGGCTAGGGCTGGGTTCAAACCTGCTGCCCTTGGTATATGGGGCCGATGCCCTACTCACTGAGCCACAGGCACCGCTCTCCAATATCACGCATTTAGTGAGGGCCAAACTTGATTGAATTATGTGTGTCCTACTGTATGTTTTGTCATTCTTTACTGAAGTTGCCATGTCTTTGGGTAACCATGCCCACACCCCAGGCTATACGAAATGTTTAGGAATGGGACCAGAGAATATTTAGGTATTAAAATCTCGCTAAGTTGATGTCCACTATATAATTAATGTAACCCCCTCCTCCTGTTATCCCCTCAAAAATGATGATGGTATATTTTCTTTACCTTGAAGTATGTTCACGTTTACAGAAAATTCACTAAGAAACACAGACCTGAGTATCTCTTCGTAAGAGCTTTCACACAGGGTTCTGGAAGGTCAGAGACAAGTTTAAAAACAAAACAAAAAACTAAACTGTGCATTCCAGGCTGCAGCCCCCAGAATCTATAGGTAATGTTCTTTATAAAGCTGAACATAATTCCTGTAAGTCTTGTTTATTTTGCTCCCGGCTTGTTATCTTGACATTTTGCCTTTGAAGAGGTTATAATAGGATTATTGTGATTTAATCACAGACCATGCATTTTACAAGATTCATTTGGTAACTCCAGATTATTTTTTGTTTCTCTGGCTGTCTATGGACAGAGGTGGGGGGGGAGGAGGAGGCCTTTGTCGCGGCAGAGAATGGTTAGAAATTCAGGCCAAAGGCTACTGTTACCATCCCCAAATGCCTTGTCCCCAGCACTGAGGAGCAGGATGAAATGGTGGTGTTGAAGTTGGTGTTTTCTGGAAATACAGCAGGCTTTCCTCTCCATCCCCCCTGCCAGATTTCGAAGCCCTGTTTGTGTTTTGCCAGTGTTGAGAGGGGAACAGTTAATAGCTTGATCATCTTGTCTCTGAAGAGGATTTATATCTCTATTCACCAGAAGACGGCTCTGGTATTAGGACAACAAGAGTGGTTTTATTTCCCTCTTTCTTCCCCATGCTCTGTTCTTACGTAATTCTCACATGAAAACCATTCCTGGTAAATTAGAACATGCTCTTATGATCAGGGCCTGTTTTGAAGAACGGTGCTGAGTCTTAAAAGTTTGATAGCCTCTCATTTATCATAGTAATTTCTGAAGTTCCTAAGGACTTTGTGCTTTATAGAGCTTGTTTCCCCGTCAAAACCAGCCTCCCCCAGCCCTCCTAGGTGGTAGAAGGAAGATGCTGGGCTGGGAGGATAGCCGTGGGAAAAGGGAGTGGACCAGAGAGGACTTTTGCCAGGGTGAAGCATATTGATTGTTGTTTTCTTCATAAACTGAAAAAAATGTTAAGAATTAAAATTGTCCATCGTCATGATTTCTAACAGGCAATATAAAGTTTGCGGATGGTAGTGCCAGTGGCAAAGAAGCCATACTCTGATAATTTAAGGAGGCTTATTCTGAGCCAAATTTGAGGACCATGACCTGCACATGCAAGGAGGCTTGAGCAAGTGGGCTCACAGTGGTGGGGTTCCAGGTTGGTTTTATACATTTTATAGAGACGGGAATTACAGGTGAGTTCATAAATCAGTGTGTGGAACACATACATTGGTTTGGCCCAAAAGGTGGGATGTTTGGAAGCCAGAGCTTACAGGTTATAGGTGGTTTGAAGCTTCTTTAGCAGACAGTTGGCTGAAAGAGTTAGGCTGTGCCTAAAAGACCAAGCAAGAGTCAGTGAAAAGGAATGCTTGAGATAAAGGGTCTGGTAATCAGAGATAAAGTACTGGATAGACTTAAGCAATTTGTACTGTATATTGAGGACCTCCAGGCAGGTCTTAAATATAGCCTTAGGCCTGTTTTTGTTGTTGTTACCGAGTCCCACCCTATCTCCTGAGCTGAGTGCAACAGCGTCATAGCTCACTGCAACCTCAAACTCAGGGCTGTGGGCATCCCGCTGCCTCAGCCTCTGGAAGCCGCTGGGATTACAGGCACTCACCATTGTCCCCGGCTTCTTAGGAGTCAGGATCTCACTCTTGCTCAGGCAAGTCTTGAACTCCTGAGTTTAAGCTATTCTCCCTCCTCAGCCCTCCCACAGTGCTGGGATTACAGGCATGAAGCCTCAGGCCTGTTAATGAGTCAGAGGACATCTCTAAGAAGGGGAGGGAGGCATGAGGAGGAAAGTCTCATCTCCTTTCTTGTGGTTGGCAACTCAGTTTTAGGGTTCTCTTTGGCCAAGAGGGGGTTCAGTCAGTCAGTATGGTGGGGGGAGCCTTAAGATTTTATTTTAGTTCACAATAGTATCAATTTAAAAATGATTTTAAAAAATCCATCTCTTTGGGAATCATGTTGCTGCCTCCCTTCCAATTTGAGAATCTTGAAAATAAACCAGCAGCCACCATTTTACTAAGAAAGAGGCAGCTTTAATTAAAAAAATAATAAAAGAAAATGACAGGGAGATAAAAGGTACGGAGTGTGTGACTCAGCAGACAGGAATTCCTTTAACAACACGCTGGGTGTTGCTGTCAGAAGCTGCTGTAGAACGACAGCTCTCTGCCTGTTTTGATAACAGACCAGAAGACCAAGAGACGCTGCAACGCTGCAGCAAACTTCCCAAGAGGAGGCTTACTCAGTGGTGGTATCTGAGCTATTCTCTTTGTTTCAATTGTTTTCTCTCTGTCTTGGAAAATGCGGACACAATCCAGTCCTGCTTCTGCAGCTGCTGAGAGGCAAAGCAGCTTTTTATGAATGAGGCCCAGAAGGGGGAGGGGAGGGCTCGAGTTACACCAGCAGTTGGGTAGTACGGTCCATTCACTCACAGCCATGTAGTCCAGACTTTATTTTGAAGGATATTGTTCATTTTTGACAATTCAGATGAGACTTTTTCTCTCCTCTGAAACTGTTGATAAGATGGAACACTATGCGCGCACGCGTGTGTGTTGTGTTGTGTGTGTTTGTGTATGCTGTGTGTTTGTGTGTTCTGTGGTGTACTGTGTTTGTGTGTTCTTTGTGTGTACTGTGTGTTCAGTGTGTGTGTGTTCAGTGTGTTCTGCATGTGTCTCTGTGCTGTGTGTGTTCAGTGTGTGCTGTGTGTTGTGCTTGTGTCTCTCTGTGCTCTGTGTGCTTGTTCTCTCTGTGTGTTCTGTGTGAGTGTCTGTCTGCTCATTTAGTTGAAGGAAATGTCAGAAGAGGTGAACTGGGAGAAGGGAGGGCTTTATCACCCTTGGGGGCCCTGGTTACTTTCCCTGCCCTTACTACCTAAGAGGAGATGAGGTAGGGGCCCTCTGCTTGACCCTCAGAGTCCTGGGAGCCTGTGATAGTGGAGCTCTTGCTGAGAGGTGACTTTGACCTGGGGTCTGCCTATGCCAGCTCTCCTGCCCTGGTCTCCTGCCCTGCTCTTTATTTGTGCCACTTGAGGCTCCATTGTTGTGGCCACCAAAACCTGAACTGAAAGCCTGTGACAATGCCGGTCCCTTCCCCACCACTGCTTCCTGCTGGGAACAGAACAAAGAGAGTAGGCATCCTCTTGGGCATAAATGAACCTCTATCAAAACAAACACCCAGAGAGAGGGGCAGCTTGGTTACAGCTGCCTGGGTGAGCCCCTACAGCAGGCCTCACTCTTCACAAAGAGCGCTTTCAAGCCCGGAAGAGGTCTTTTCCTGAGTGTCATACTGTGTACAGAGAGCAAAGAGCCCCCCACTCAAAACAGAGTTAACCTCAGAGGATCTGTCCATCCATACCACCCCCCCAACAGCGATTTCCTCCAAATTGGAAATGCTAGGTTTGTTCCTTGAGCACTTTTTGTGGAAGACAGCTCTCTACTGGGCATTACAGCTCTGTGTACATATGGGGTATAATTTTATTTTCTGGTTGTGCAGCCAAAGAGGTTAAGAACTGCCTCCTCCAAGGTAGACAGGGAGAATAGAGTTAAAGAGGATGATACTGACTTTTTGCTCCAGCATTTAAATAGAATGACACTCCTTTCCTTCACTGCTAGTAACAGACATCTACTTTGAAGATACCTAAGGCCTGATTGTCACAAACGGGAATATTCAGATAATGATAGACGGAGGGCCTTTCTTTTGCTGTCTGTGTTGTGATGTTGTATAAACACATCCGTGGCACCATCTAACATCACGTCCCAGCAGGAGTGTAGGGCTCACCACTGCACAGCTTCCTCATGGCCTTGGTTGTGACCTGTGTATCCCCTTTCCAACCTTGAATGCTACGTCTGGGCTGTTGTAGGCATGGCCAGTATGACGTAGGTTTTCTTACCATAAGAGGAAAGGTGAAATTAGTTGTTAGTCATTTCATTGCCTTTCGATCGGTAGTTCTCAACCTTTCTGATGCCACGGCCCTTTAGTACAGTTTCTGTGGGTCGCAACCCACAGGTTGAGAACCGCTGTGTTAAACCAAAGAAAGGTATGAGAGGGAGGGAGTGCATTGAGGACTTGATAGCTGTTCATAGCTTATCTTGGATCCTGATGGTCAAGTCACTCTTCAGATTATAGCCAACATGATGCCACTACATCCAGTCAGTGTTCAGAGAGCATGAACTATACCCACATGTGTGTGTGAGCTCTGGGTGCAGCAATGGCTTGGACCTTGAAGTCTGGTTGAGGGTCTGATTAGGAAAAAAGCTATGGTGTGCTGGTGCAGAGTATGGCTGGCAGGTGCTCAGACATGGTTCCGTCCTTGTTGTCTTTCAGCTAACAAGGACAGATCGCTTAATCCACAGAGGCCCTCGAAGGACTCAGGTCTTCAACATGGAGAAGGGTCAGAGAAGAGGTGTAGTAAGCTATAAAAGAAGGAAAAGAAGACAAATATCATGGAAGCATAGAGAGAAAATCAATCCTGAAGAGGGAAAGTCAGTAAAAGGCGATTGAGGTATTGCACTGAGCAGCCAGGGCACCAGAGGTAAAACCATCTCAGGAGAAGGAGCTGGACTGCCCCGTGGTTATGTTGCCAGCAGAGATAGCAGCTGTAGCTTCTGCATTCTGAAAGATTGCTAGAAAATGGAAGAGGGGAGAGATGAATAAGGACTGTGGACTTTGGAACTTGAGGAAGGTTTTTGGTTTAGGGGTGGGAGTTTTCTGGGATTAGACCAGAAAAGCCAGAACTGTCAAGAGTTTCGGAGATATTTTTACTGTCAGCAGCTTTGTGGAGCAAAGTGTATAACAGGCTATAAGAGTCACTTGTAAGGACAAATTCGCATCTGTACAGCGCATCCAATTGTGACTGTAGACGTGTACATGTGTAATTTTATTGTCCAGTATTTTTGCCTGAGTTGATTTCCTAAGTAATTGAAGCTTACTAATCAAAATACAAGATATTTAAAAATGTCTTCTTGTTATTGACAGTACTTTTCTGTCTTTAATAATGTATCATTTTCTTGATAGCCCTGGGCACTATTTTGAAACTTGGCACTTCAGAATTTGTTGACATATAGGGCTCTGATTTTTCTAAAATTAAACAGATTTAGACATCCGTGCATGTGTGTATTTAATGCCTTTTTTGTATGCTTTTTATATCCTGGCATCATAAATTCTGACCTTAGGCTAAGGAGCTCTCAGTATAATTGGTATCTGAGTTTTTGTCAGTGATTTTCCATGTTGCTCAGAGGACTTTTGTGATTATGTTGAAGTTGGCATCAGGTTCCAATTGTTTTCATGGTTGAGATGCTAGAATTCTCTCAATCAGATACGTGGAGCTATAAAAACATACTTGCATATGAACTGTAAAAGGGAAAGATTTAGATTTGATGGTTTTAGATTTTGAATGACTTCAGTGAACATTATTTTCTACTTTCTCTTGTACATTAGTGGTCTTAAGTGAGTCATACACCTAAGAATTTCTGGTTCCTTTGTCTTACTTTTCTTACTCGTAACTCTTTGTGTTTTCCTAGATAGGAGTTGTGCTTCTAAGCATGAAAAGTAAGTGTAATATGTAAAGTTCTCCCGGTAATTGGCTATTTCCATTTTGGGTTGACACTGAACTAATGATTTTTTAATTATAGCTGACTTGAAACAGTAAAAGTGGTTTCCTGTTTTTTAATTTTTTTTTTTTAAGCTGGATTCAGTAACTTGAAGGTAATTAAAAATGTACAGATCTCAGTAATGTTCAGTCATGTCTTCCTTAATGACAGGGAAATGTTGTGAGAAACGCATCATTAGATGATTTTGTCAAGACCATCTTGAGCAACATAGCAAGACCCCACCTCTGCAGAAAAGTATTTAAAATTAGCCAGGCACGGTGGTGCACACCTGTAGTCCCAGCTATTTAGGAGGCTGAGGCAGGAGGATAACTTGAGTGCAGGGATTGGGAGGCTAAAAGTAAGCTATGATCCTGCCACTTCATTCCAGCCTGGTCAATAGAGCAAGACCCTACCTGGAACAAATGAGTAGTAGATTCTCACAGATAAGAATTACAGAAAGCGACGTGGATGCGGAGAGAGGGGAACACTTCTACCCTGCCGGTGGAAATGCAAGCTAATAGACTTTTTGGAAAGAAGTTTGGAGAACACTCCAAAGGAACTAAAAGTATACCTACCATTCGATCCTGCAATTCCTCTACTAGGTATATACCCAGAGGATCAAAAATCATTTTACAACAAAGACATCTGCACCAAAATGTTTATTGCAGCCTATTTCATAATTGCCAAGACATGGAAACAGCCCAAGTGCCCATCAACCCATGAATGGATTAACAAATAGAGGTTTATGTACACCATGGAATATGCAGCCATAAAAAGATGGAGACTTCACATCTTTTATATTTACCTGGATGAAGCTGGAACATATTCTTCTTAGTAAAGTATCTCAAGAATAGAAAAAAATTATACAGTGTACCCAGTACTACTATGAAATCAATATATAATCACCTCCATATTCATATGAATGGCAAAACAATTACAGTCCAGAAAGTAGAAGAAGAGAGGTGAGAGGAGGAGGGAGGTGTCGGGGGGAGGATGGAGAGTATTCAGGGGGACCTCACCTAATGTGCATGATGCAGTGGTACATTTCAAATCTATTAAGAAAAGAGTATAGGCTCGGCGCCTGTAGCCCAAGTGGCTAAGGCACCAGCCACATACACCAGAGCTGGCAGGTTCAAATCTAGCCCAGGCCTGCCAAACAACAATGACAACTACAACCAAAAAATAGCTGGGCTTTGTGGCAGGAGCCTGTAGTCCCAGCTACTAGGGAGGCTGAGGCAGGAGAATCATTTAAGCCCAGGAGCTGGAGGTTGCTGTGAGCTGTGATGCCCGGTACTCTACCCAGGGCGACAGCTCAAGGCTCTGTCTCAAAAAAAAGAAAGAAAAGATAAAAGAAAAGAGTATAATTGTCTTACCACAACAAATAGGTAAGCGAGGTGATGGATGTGTTAATCAGTTCAGTGTAAGCATTTCACATTGTGTGTGAAATCAGTACACTGAACCTCATAAATGCAGCAGTGTACACAGTTATGATGTAATACAAACAAAAAATAAAAAGAAAAGAAAAAAGTTAAAAGCTTCTACACTGCAAAGGAAACAATTAAAAGAGTGAAGAGATAACTTGAAGAATGGGAGAAAATATTTATAAAGCATACATCTCATAAGGGTTAATATCCACTATATATAAGGAACTCAAACAGCTTAATGGTAAGAAAGCAAATAATCCAATTTTTAAAATGTACAAAATACTAAATCGACATTTATCAACATATAAGGCCAAGATATATATGAAAAAATGTTCCACATTATTAGTCATCAGAGAATTGCAAATTAAAACCACAAAGAAATATCACCTCACTCCTATCAGAATGGATATTGTTAAAAAGATGAAAGAATTTAAATGGGAATATCTTCAAATTAAATTTAAAGCCCAAGAGTTTGAGGTTGCTGTGAGCTGTGACGCCATGGCACTCTACTCAGGGCGACATAGTGAGACTCTGTTTCAAAAAAAAAATTTAGATGACATAAATCTTGATATGTTATTGGAGCATTAAGGGGGAATCTTAGAGATATGCAGGTAAAATTTAATTTGAAGGTAGTCCCATTTAAACTTTATGCTGCTAGAGTTGGCAAGCTAAGCAAAGTTAAATAAAATTCCAATGTCTCGTTCCCCTCTACCTTCCAAAAGTTGATATTTTCACTTTAGATGAAATGTTTCTCATTTTCCCCAGAGCTATTTATTTCCCTAGGATTGTTTTCCTTGACGTGTATACTGGTTTTCTCCTGCATTTGGACAGAGTAACAGGATAAGCCTCTCACATGAGGCACCGCACGTTAATGTGCTTTCATGATTGTCCTGTGAAGCTGGACACCATGCTGCTGGAAGCTGCCCGTGTGTATGAGGTGTCTTCGTGTGTATACGTGTGTGACTCAAGGCCCCGGAAGCCCTCTCTCCACCTCCAATGGCTCTGAAAGCAGCCTGGCTTGTCTGTTTTAGTTGCCCTTGCAATCTGTGATAACTCAAGCAGAATCAGGAGGAAGTATTTGTTTTGGTTTTCTTGTTTAACTAATTAAATCTTTAATCTTGGTTCTTAAAGGAAACTTAAAAAAAAAAAATCCTAAAGTAGTTCTGAGAAGTCAGTGCCATAAATTACTTCTTTTGTAAACTCACACAAAGAACACTGAACTGTTTCTACTCATAACACTTCTGACACCAGATGTGTGGGATTTTTTCCATACCAACAACCAGTTCTCCAACTTCCCAAACACCGACTGGGTGCCTACAGCTCAGTTCAGTTCTTAACACTAACTACCCAGAGTCGGCATCAGAATCCACAGGTCCCAGGGCTGTTCCTGGAGTCCGGGTGGAGCTCAGGTTCCGTTTGTGGCTGTTGGAGCCTCACAATTGTGTTTCACTTACCTGTAAGGTTGTGGATTGTTTTCTTTTCAGGTTTGATAACTTGCTAGAGTGGCTCACAAAGCAGTTTACATAACTATTACTGGTTTAATATGAAGGTTATAACTCAGGAATGGCCAAATGGCATGAAGCTTTTCACAAGTCTCAAGGATTTCAGCTGCAACACCTTGTCTATCCACTGAGCTCGCTTAAAAAGTATAGTAAATACTAAGTTCTGTGAGATCTCCAAGCTGACTCTGAGGTGACTGGCTTGCAACCACCTTGCTGGCTTTACTTGTCATGTGTCAGTCATTTCTGCTGGTGTCTTTGGCCTTAGAGTGCCTCGCCCCTTCCTTTTCAACTATTTCTTACTAAAAGCTAAAAGAAAGCCAACAATAAGAAAAACAACAACAAAAGAACATTTAAACCAGTGGTTCTCAACCTGTGGGTCGTGACCCCTTTGTAACAGTGAAAATACATCCTGCATATCAGATATTCCATTATGATTCATAACAGCAGCAAAATTACAGTTATGAAGTAGCAATGAAAATAATTTTATGGTTGGGGGTCACCACAACATGAGGAACTGTATTAAAGGGTCACAGCATTGGGAAGGTTGAGGACCACTGATTTAAACATTCTGATTGAATGGCAAGAAGCCTCTCTCTATAACTGGTATTTGTGGGAAAAAAAAAAAAACCTTCTAAAAAGCATTACCAGGACTCCTGTGGAAGTTCTCTCACAATGTTCTCAGCACTGTGAAAAGAAAAGTGACTGCCAGGGATACTTGTTTTCACTAGACCTTCTTGTGGACGGGTGCTGACAGGAGCAGCACTGAAGGGCATTGGTAAGAGATAGGCAGGGCTGTGTATGCATAAGCACCAAGCCCAGGCATCCGCAAAACACTCGTCTAAAAGTTTTAGGGCACAACTGACCCTAAACCTGATGTAATAATTCATTCATATCATGAAAATTAGAAAACTTCTAACTTCTGATGTGATATATTCTCTAGGCTTTGAATCCAGAGCTGCCTGCTCACCCGGGCCCTCTTTAGCACATGGTTCTGTGCTCACAGTTGCTCAGTAAAGTGCTTTGTGAGTTGTAGCCCGGTGGGATTTTTAAAAATCCATCTAACTTAGGGATAGTTGTCCTGTTTTTAGAAGCTGTGAAAACATACTGATCATAAGGCTCTTCTGAGTAGAACATTGAGCACAGGCTGCATCCTGGACATCTTAGTAGATGAGGCAGACGGTGTATAAATGTGGCAGATTCTTTGTCCCTTGGAACTTCCTTTTGCTTGGATGTTGGTAGTAGCCAAGGAAGTTCAGGCAGCTCTCTAGAAACTTTCCTTGTGTAACATTATGCAATAGATGAACTGCTTTGTGATAGCTGAGGCATTTTGGTTTTCTTGTGCTTGTTAGAGTTAAATTTAGATCCCTGGCTTGGATTTAGATTTGAATGTATTCTCTGAGATAGGGAAAAGACCAAAGCATCCACTCAGCTGCCAGATGGGGTTCTCTCCTGGCTCTGTCATTTTGGGGACCTGTGCCTCTGTTTCCTCCTTTGTAAGAAGGCATTATTAGTAGTTGAGGGATTGTTGTGGGGTTTAAATGAGCTGATCCACCTCAGTACTTCACAGCAGAGCCTGGAACATAGTAAAACACTGTCTGTATATTTGGGAGCCATCTTTTCTTTTGTCAATATCTTTGTTTTCTTTAGTGTACACCCTCTTTGCTCTTCCTTTTTGGTCTCTTTCCATTAGTGGGATTTTCTGTTTTACACGGTGTATGTTCAGAGGAGACAATTGCAGCTGTGTGATAGTCGTAACTTTCCTTGCAATGTCACATTTATGAATTTAGTGAGACTGTTTGATCTATGAGCTCTCATTATAAACACTGCTTTATAATTAGAAATTTCTCTAAGGACAGTCCTAATATTATTTTTTGATGGTTGAAGTACTATTTCTGTGTAGTATTAGAATTATTATAGTAAAGATACCAAATATGTTGTTTAGGAAAGGTGCTTGGGACAGGTTGGCACGGGAAGGAGTAATGTTGGGTTTCTCCTCAAGGAGCTTGGCGCAACTGAAGTAAAGTTACATGTGGTAGTGTGAGATATATTAATCTTAAAAATAATTTTAAATTAATAGGTATTGAGATATCAACCACAAATTAAATAACTACAATGGATTAATTTTTTATTAATTTTAAAACCTAAAGAAAAATGTCCATTTTGTTTGTCAGTATTTTTTATCTCCTTCAAAATTTAATTTCCATTTTGGGGATAAACTGTGGATTTTACTTTGCTTCTTCATATTGGCAGTGTAATGGTTTTGCATTTCAAGGACTTCTCCCCTGGGATTACTGTGTTTACCTGTGTCACCCAGAGCACACGGGGACTTAAAAAACAGATAAGTTTAACATATGTTCATTGAAAACACCCTGTGGATGTACATGATTTTTTTTGGTGCTGGGGCCATAATGATGAATATGACATGGTCCTCACCTTGAGGTGCTTCTGGTCATGTGGAACCTAGGTACACGCAGGGACGCCAAGACAGGCTTATTATTGAAAGAGTCCTATTAACAGTTGAGAAGCTGGACAAGACACCTGTCCTGAAAATTCCAGTCCCTCAAGGTGCCAGCTGGCTGTGACCTGACCCTGACTATTACCTCTTGTTCTTGATATAGAAAAGATGATGCTGATGAGGGCACATATTCTGAAGCCCTGTGACATTCCAGGGGCATCCCTGTCCTGACCCTCCCTTCATGTACCAATTATGGAGATAGTTATGGAGGGGGCACCAGGATTTGCCCGCCTGGCTAGCAGTACATTCAAGGTGCTGGATACTTGGAGGCCTTCCTGTTGGAAGCTTGGATTTGCCTTTCCCAGGCAACCGATATTAGACTCCATTCGCTCAGGCTCCTGGGCTCCTGGCAGGGCCTGCTTCTGCTAAGGTAAGTCTGGGAGAGGAGCCATGGAGTCAGCGTGAGCTCTCCTGCCTCCCAAGTCGTGCCGGCACTAGAGGCCTGCCTGGTGCCAGGGCTCGGGCATTGGGAACTTTGCCTGGCCTGACAGGCAAGAAACGTGAACCACCGCAGTGAACTGGCAGTGCATTAGCAGGCTCTTTAACTGCTGTTTTTTCCCTCTGTGTTTTTATAAAGCCACTGAGTAGACACTAGATTATAAATTCTGTGCAAATAGTCTTAGAGTTTTCTGGACTCAACCCCAGAGAAGACCAGTTTGGATTTTGAGGAATACTTAAAGGAAATGTTTGTTGGTTTCTGTTTCCCAATGTAAAGTGCTGTGCGCTCCTCCACACAGCCCTCAGTGAGTGCCTGCAGGGGACACAGCTGCTTTGGAGGGACATGGTTGCAGCAGGTTTCTTGCTGTCCATCCTAGTTGTTTAAGTTCCACATGTCATGTTCTGTTATGTGATGAAAACCCATTACCTCTACCCTGAGAAGAGAGGCATACAGGACAGCCTTGGGGTTCGGCATGATCTCAATAGGGGTGCTCCATACTGAGAGACAGCTGACCCAAATGGATCCATCCCCACTTTGGGGAATTTATAAGAGCTAGTGCAGGTAGGTCATGGGAGCAATGGCTGAACCACAGCGATGGTTAGAGAAAAGGCTGCTACATACCCAGCCTTGGGAGGTGGAGCCCAGACTGTCCCACCTCATAGCAGAAGACATGAGGGCTGAGGAGGGTCTTCTTGCATTGCTTGTGTTCCTGATGAACTTGACTGCTGTACTCTGCTCTCTGCTTTCCTGGGGGTCAGTGGTTGTGCTGATGTTTTGCTTTAGCATCTACATTACAGGGTGTTCATAAAGTTTGTGTGTGATTTAAAATAGCCTATTATTAAGTATTATTAAAATAGTTGGCTATTTTAAACACACACGAACTTGATGGACACCCTGTATCAACTCTGTGCTTGGACCTGCTTGTCTAGTTACTATGCCTAGTGATGCTAGCACTACCCCACCCTCAAATTACAACCTTGTTACTTTAAGGTGAAAAAAACTAAAATGCTTTATTTTTGCCCCTTTGGATTAATTGATCTTATGGGAAGCGATATTTATTGAATATTTATGTATGTATATGGCCATCCCTTTATACCCTATATACAGATGAGAAACTATTTTGTAAAATAAGATGCCAAA
This sequence comes from Loris lydekkerianus, assembly GCA_963574355.1. Classification (NCBI taxonomy): domain Eukaryota; kingdom Metazoa; phylum Chordata; class Mammalia; order Primates; family Lorisidae; genus Loris; species Loris lydekkerianus. The sequence goes on from CAUYPK010012695.1 coordinate 34,989, forward strand.
TGATTTTCTGAAGTATAATTTAAGAGTTCACAAACTATCGCCCAAGTTGCCAAATCTGGCTCACCACTCTTGTCATTGCCCCCTCCCCCACTCCTGTCATTGTAAATAAAGTTTTATTGAGACACATCATACTCATATAAATATTGTGTGAATTGAGTAGTAGCAGCACAGATAGCATGTTTTACAAAGCCTTTTTACAGAAAAGGTTTGTGAAACATTGATGTATTTCATAGAGGGCTGATTAGTTCCTACCTATAAGAATAGAATACCTTTATGTCCAAGAAACTCATCATCTTAGGCAACTTATTCAATTCCAGGTTTGGACAACTATTATTAGAAAATTCTTCTTCTGCAGAAACAAAATTCTCATTCCTAGAACTTGTATGTGTCAGGTCTGTTGTATCCTATGAACCATGGAAGATAAGTCAAATATTGCTTCAAGGTAATTACCCTTTTGAATATTTGAGGAAATCTATTATCTACCCTGAGTATTTTCTTCTGCAGATTAAACATCACTAGTTCTTTTACCTGTTCTTTATTTTAGAATTTTTGGTCTTCACTCGATAAAGTGTAATTTACTATCTATCTAAACCACATCCCAGAAATTTAAAACATCGTCCTTAAGGGACATGACTGGAAGAAATTATACCAGGACCACTTACTGCTTCTACTTTGGATACCATGGCTTTTGGAATGCAGCTGAAGATTGTATAATGTTATCTTTCCTAGAGCTGCTGACTCATTGGCATGAGCCAGCAAAGCTCCTTGAACTCTCTTACCTTTTCTGCTGTGAGCCGTGGTACCATTATATTATGCTGACATAGTTGTTACTTTTTATAAAGCTTTTCAGATTTTTTTTTTTTTATAGGATTTGGGCCATCCTTCCATACTTGATCTTTTTAGGTCATATTTTATCTAACTAATTTGACCTTACCCTCAACTTTATCTCTAAATTTTACATATATATTATCTAGGTCTCTCCTTGAAGAAATTTTGATGTTTTGATTACATCATTCAATCCAATGGAACAGAGGTCCAGAATAGATTCTGGTCTACCATAGTTGGTGGTATTTTTTAAAATTAATTTCAGTGCTAAAGCCCAAACAAATGCAAAGGCATCTCTTAGATGTTTTGTAAATTGTGAAATAACTGTATGTAAGACAGTTAATAACCACTGTCTCCTAGTTGGGCTTCATAACAAATGAAGCACAAGATTTTAAATTGCTTACTTCACTAGATCCTGTGGAGAAACCGACCTTAAACTTTTAAAGATAAATTTTAGTTTATATGTCTCGTATTAGTGTGAATGATAAAGCACTTTAGAAGAACATTTACCATGCAACCGAAGGTCATTTTTATGCCCCATGTAGCATTGCTTTCTATAGGTTTACCTGGTTTGTTTATGTGGTTTCAAAAATAAAAATGTATATGCTCTCAAGATGGCTTTCAGAGAGCTTATTGGTGTCTTGGCCATTTGGAACCCCAGTTTAATTGGAAGAATGAAAGAGAAATGAATGGGAGGAAGATCATAAAATCTTCCTTGTATCTAGTGTGAGTGTATCTCTCTGACCAGGAGAATGGACATTCTGAGTTTTTGGAATAAAACATTTGCTGAGGTATTTTCTTGTATCTATTGCGGGGGGTCGGGGAGAAATCAAGGTTGAATTTTGAAAGGAAACGTAATACTTTGTGTGTGTGTATACACTTTTTTTTTTTTTTTTGAGACAGACAGAATCTCACCCTGTCACCCTCAGTAGAGTGCTCTGGTGTCATAGCTCACAGCAACCTCAAAGTCTTGGATTCATCTCTTACCTCAGCCTCCCAAGTAGCTGGGACTACAGGAGCATGCTACAATGCCCAGCTATTTTTCCAGAGGGAGTCTTTTGTTCAGGCTGATCTCGGACTCCTGAGCTTAAGCAATCTACCTGCTTCAGCCTCCCAGAGTGCTAGGATTACAGGACACCCCTCATGCCTGGCTTTGTGTGTATGTATGTATTTTATATATATATGTATGTATATATATATTATATATATATATATTTTTTTTTAACACAAAAGTATGTGTTTTTCAAGTAGCAGCTATAAAATGAGTTTTATCCTTTAGTTCAGTCTTCATTTATTCTTTTTTGAGACAGAGTCTCACTCTGTTGCCCTTGGTAGAGTGCTGTGAGCCATGGTACCATTGCTACTATAGATAAAATAGGTCATATTTTATCTAACTAATTTGACCTTACCCTCAACTTTATAGCGTATATCATCTCAAACTCTGGGGCTTTGAGCAGTCCTCTTGCCTTGGCCTCCTGAGTGGCTAGGACTGGCCACTATGCCTGGGGTTTTTCTATTTTTAGTAGGGACAGGATCTTGCTCTTGCACAGGTTTGTCTCAAACGCCTAAGCTCAAGCAAGCGGTGCACCTCAGCCTCCCAGAGTGCTAGGAGTATAGGCATAAGCCACTGTGCCTGGCCAGCCTTTAAAAAGAAAAGAAAAGAAAAGGCCAGAAAAATAGGGCAGGGCGTGGTAGCTCACACCAGTAATCAAAGCAGTCTGTGAGGCTAAGGTGGATGGATTGCCTGAGCTCACAGGTTCAAGACCAGCTTGAGCCAGAGCAAGACCTTGTCTCTAAAAATAGCTGGGCAAGGGCAGTGCCTGTGGCTCAAAGGGGTAGGGCGCCACCTCCATATGCCGGAGGTGGCAGCTTCAAACCCAGCCCTGGCCAAAAACTGAAAAAAAAAAAAAAAAAAAAAAAACACACGCCGGGCGTTGTGGCAGGTGCCTGTAGTACCAGCTATTTGGGAGGCTGAAGCAAGAGAATCACTTGAGCCCGAGAGTTTGAAGTTGCTGTGAGATATGATGCCATGGCACTCTACCAAGGGTGACAAAGTAAAACTCTCCCCCCCTCCCCCAAAAAAGGAAAAATAATTAGTAGTACAAAAATAGATGTGCTTATTTTCACTCTGTAATTCTGAAATTGGTATAAAGATATATAAGATATATAAACAGGAACATTTTCAAAGTCAATTGCTATAATTTAATAAAATCATGTCTGACATATAATACAAAGTTTAAAAGAGATCACCAGCCTAAGGTGGTGTCATTTTTGATTTTGGAGTAAACCAGCCCTTTTCTGGCAAAAGAAAAAATTTCTGGATGAGGTTGAAAGGCAACAGAAAATGGGGGGAACAATGGCTATTCTTTTTAATGGGAGTGGTTCCTTTTCTTTGTGGTAACAGCCCCTTCCTGTTGCTCCTTTCCTAGAGGAATTGCTGCAGTGGAGTTGTTGAAGAAATGGGGGGGGGAGGGAGGCATATCCATCCTTCTGTAGTGGGGAGGGGCCAGCCTGTGAAAGCAGGCCTTTGTACGTGTTGGGCTGGACCATGGCAAACAGGCTACAATCAGGCTATTGTTTGTTTGGGAAAAGCTATGGCATCCTATTGCAATTATTTATGGAAGAAAATATTTGATGTTTTTGGAAGAGGTTGGATGTGGGGGATGAGAGAGGGAGACAGGCTGAGCTCACCTCTCGTCCCATCCACTCCAAGTCAATCTGTGTGGAGGGCAGGGCCCATCTAGTCCAGAGTGCAGAGTTTTGTTTTGGGCAGAGAAATTCAAAGCATCTCCAGCTTTGGTACTCGGAACAATGGAGGAGATAGATGGCTTTACTCTCCCTAAGATTGACATGGGTGGCCTCTTTTGTTACAGCCCTTCTGCCATCATGGTTTCTCATGCTTTCTTGGTACCATTGCCTCCACCCTGTCTCCACCAGGGCTGAGGTCTGGACCTGTTATGTGGATTCTAAACTAATTATAAATGAAAATGGTAAAATGTTCTGTAGCAGTGTTCATTTCTGAAGTTGAGTACTCTTCCATAGTCAAGCTGTGTATCTTCAAAGGGGACATTCCCTTCTCCCTTCACATCAGACATGTCAGCCACCCCCAACCTAGTTTCCCAGCCTTGCCTACTTTATCCCTTCTCTTCTCCCTCAAAAGCTTCTTGGGTGGCCCAAATCATGGGTCTCATCCTTGTTTTTCCATCTCTTTGAGATTCTAGCAGCCAGCCCTCATCAGAACTCTCCCTGAAATTCCCATCAATAACTCATAGAGCTGCCTGGCACCTTGCACACAGTAAGACTCAGGACATGTGAGTTTCCTGCTCCATTAGAAATGTTCCCTTCATGGAATTCCTCACAAGCCTTATGTGTCTACACACCCCTTGACAATGAGCTAACATTTCCAAATCACCTGCCTGTACGGAGGGTGGTCAAAAGAGCCCTCATCAGTCTTGGGCCCCCACTGCCCCACCCCATCCTCCTTTGCCACCACGTCTTGCCTTTGTTTTCTTCTGGCAGTTCAAAGTTGGGCTCTTGAGAAGCTGCCCATAAGTTTCATTGAAGTGACCTGATTGCATCCTCACCCACTCTTTTATTATCTGCAGATGATAAACATTGAGGAATTTCCTCGTGCTTCCTTGTGACTGAATGTTTTCCTCCCCCCGGGCCTGCATTATAACATAACCTTGAGACTTGATGTTTCTTGGAATGTAGACATATGAATACTGTGAATATGGTAGCTAATGACTCCATCCTGTGTCCCATGTAGTCAGGGGACTCTGAGATTGGCACACTCATGATAGGTTTCCTTGGGAAAGTGGGAGAAGGAGATGAGTTGTTGGATAAGGCACATTTTGTGAAAACTAACTGGCTCAAAGAGTGGCTGTAAATGTCCAGTTATGTAAATCTGGGATCCTCAACAAGATAGCTTCATTCACTTATTAATTCAGCAAACATTAAGCACCTGCAGTGTTGTGTACTGACCAGGAGCGATCAAGTCAGAAGAGAGTTCTTCATTCTCTACCAGGGTCAGGGTGGTTAGACAGACAGTAAACAGAGAATAACAAACTAGTGATGAGCACGTAAGGAAAAGTCATCAGGGGACTGTAATCAAAACACGAGTGCTGGGTGGGAGTGTATATGGTCAGGAGCTGCTGGATTATCAGGGGTGCCTCTCTGAGGAGGTCAAATTTAGACATAGAGTAATTAAAGGGTCAGCCTTGAGAAGTTCAGGGGAGAGAGCAAGAATAAAATGCTGTGAGGTGGGTGAGGCTAGAATTTGGCAGATTAGGGAAACTGAGAGTATTTATTAGTCAGGTCAGGCTGCTGTAACCAAACACCATTGTATAGGTGGTTTAAACAATAGACATTTATTTTTTCACAGCTCTAGAGGCCAGAAAGTCCCAGATGTGTCAGCAAGGTCTGGTTCTAGTGAGGCCTCTCTTCCTAGCTTGCGGACAGCCACCTTCTTGATCGGTCCTTGCAGGGTGGAGGGAGAGAGCCAACTCTGTTGTCTCTTCACTAATTAAAGACACTAATCCTATTGTAACTGGGGCCCACCCTTATGATCTCATTACCCTTAATTATCTCCTTTAAAGGCCCCATCTCCAACAAAGTCATATAGGGGGAAGTAAGGGCTCCAATATATGAAATTTGGGGACAGAGGGACCCAGTTCAGTCCATAGCACTGAGTTATAAGATGGGTCAGAGTGGTAGGTAGGCAGGCACCAGAGCAGGGAGAGCCTAGAGGGTGTAGCAAGAGTGAGAATTTATTTAACAAACTAAAGAAGCCAGGGGTGGATGAAAAGCAGAATAGTGGAATGCTCTGATTTTTAGCTGATTTCTTCTCTAGCTGCAGGATAGAGAGTATACTGGGACAGGGCAAGGGGAGCCAAGAGTGGAAGGTCTTCCAAGACCACTTAGGAAGCTGTTGAAATAATCTGTCTGAGAGATATTGGTAATTTGGACCATCCTTAAGTTTCTAAACATTGGCACTGTTGACATTTGGGGCTGGATAATTCTTGGATATGGGGGGCTGTCTTGTGCATTGTAGAATGTTTGGGAACATTCCTTGTCTCTACTCTCTAGATGCTGGTACCCACCCCCAGTAATGAAGTAATGACAGTAAAAAATTATCTGGACATTGCCAAATGTGTCCCCAAGGAGGAGCACTAGAGGATCCCCTGTTGGGAACCATTGGACCAGAGTGATAGCAGCTGGCAGTGAATAGATTTAGAAATATTTGGGGACTTGTAAAAACATAACATGTTGGAGAATGGAAGAGATAGGGAAAATTAAAGATGACTCTGAGTTGTTTTGGCTTGGATGGAAAAGGGGGTGGAGGTGCCCATTCCTGAGTTGGAAGGAGTGGGAGTGGGTGCCAGCATTGTTTGGGAGGTGTGCAGTGCAGAAGGCAAATGGAGCAGGAGCTGTGGCTTGCATCTGTTATGTCTGAAATGCCTCTTAGACATCTAGTGGGAGAGGTAAAAGGGAGTAAAACATAGTAGGGGAGGGCTCAGAAGACAGGCCAGGGATAGACAGACATGTGAGACTCATCTACTTGTAGCTGCTATTTATTTATTTATTTATTTATTTATTTATTTACTTACAGAGCCTGACTTGTCACCTTTGGTACAGTGCTGTAGCATCACAGCTCACAGCAATCTCAAACTCAAGATCTCAAACTCAAGGGTTTAAGCAATTCTCTTATCTCAGTGTCCCAAGAAGCTGGGACTACAGGCACCCAGCTATTTTTAGAGACAGGGTCTTACTCTTGCTCAGGCTGATCTCGAACCTATGAGCTTAGGCAGTTTACCTGCCTAGCCCTCCTGGAGTGCTAAGATTGCAGGCATGAGCCACCGCCCCCGGCTGCAGTTGCCCTTTAGGAAGGATGATGGTTGTCTAGGGGGTTTCAGACTCAATGGTCTCACACCACTTTACACTGTTAAAACATGAGAACCCTGCCATGATTGTGTGTTTGTGTTCCCCTCACCCCCTATAATCTGGATGTTGAAACCTAATGGCTATGGCATGATATTAGGAGATGGGGCTTTGGGGAGGTGATTCAGTTGTGAGGGTGGGACCCTCATGACTGGGATGTATGTCCTCGTAAAAGAGGCCCCAGAGATCTTCCTTTGCTGCCTCCTTTTATTTTGAGACAGAGTCTCATTATATCACCCTCGGTAGAGTGCTGTAGCGTCACAGCTCACAGCAACCTCAAAGTCTTGGGCTTAAGGGATTCTCTTGCCTCAGCCACCCAAGCAGCTGGGACTACAGGTGCCCACCACAGTGCCTGGCTGTTTTTTGGTTGCAGTTGTCATTGTTGTTTAGCAGGCCCTGGCCGGGTTTGAACCTGCCAGCCCCCTAACCACTGAACTATGGGAGCCTTTCAAGCATGTAAGGGCAGAGCTTTAAGGTACCATCTGTGGCCCCTATGTGGGGTCTATCCAGGACACTAAGTCTGCCAGCACCTTGATGCTAGAATTCCCAGAGTCTAAAACTATAACAAATAAATTTCTGTTGCTTAAAAGCTACTCAGTATTTTGTTAGAGTAGCTTGAACAGACCAATACAAACCCCTGTGAACTTTTGTTTATGTGGGTTATATCCATTGATATTTGCCATATGAAAAACTAATATTAATAATTAGAAAAAGATATGTTCATTTAAAAACAGGAAATGGGGGTCAGGTGCAGTGGCTCACGCCTGTAATCCAGCACTCTGGGAGGCTGAGGTGGGTGGATTGCCTGAGCTCATCAGTTTGAGACTGGCCTGAACCAGAGTAAAACCTCGTCTCTAATAAAATAGCCAGGTGTTGTGGTGGACGCCTGTAGTCCAAGCTACTTGGGAGACTGAGGCAAGAGAATCACTTAAGCCCAGGAGTTTGAGGTTGCTTATGAGCTGTGATGCCATGGCACTCTACCGAGTGTGACAAAGTAAGACTCTGTCTTTAAAAAACAACAACAAAAAAAAGTAAATGCTAATATGTTCTTTTTTAGGGGGTGGGTGGGATGCCCCCCACTACCAGCTCCAGAGTATGATTAGAGTGACACTGTTCCAAAATTTCTTTGATGCCTGGCTTAATATAAGGCAACTGTGCTATCCTATCTGCTTCTGCATTCTGTCTGCTGTCAGTTTCACATAGCTTATGGAAAATTCCACCGTACACTCATGAGCTGATGAGAGTAAAAGGGGCAAATAATGTCTCAGTAGTGTTATGAAAACAGTTTAATTTCATAGACAATTTGAATGGGCCTGGAACCTCCAGGGCTTCACAGACTCCACTTGGAGAACCATTGATCTAGGGATGCAGGTTTGATTTTTATACTGTTTAGCGTATGGCTGAGGCTCACCGTCACTCATTCCTCATAGACAATGAGTTCCACACCCCAAGTTGATACTTCAGAGTTTGGCCCTGTTAAGGGAATTGCTGAAATCATTTTTAAAGGAAGTGTTTCTAAAGGACATTTCACATTGGTTACGTTAAAGAGAACATAATGAACATAGCCCAACTTTTCCTTAATACTCAGGGTCATCACTGTGAAAGTAGCTTCATTTTATGATGAGATAATGATGTTGCTGGGTGGGCAGAGCAGTGCTTTTCATCTGAGGTAATTGAGTCCCCTTTAAAAGGTCAAAGATACATTCACTGACCCCCCACCCCCACCCCACCCCCCGCTTTGGTATAAAGATACTTAAATACCTACAACCTTACAAAACCTAGGTATCAACTTCTTAGAATTACGGATCTTTTGAAATTATAAATTAAATGAATTTACACATTAAACACATATAAAACAAAAATACTCAAACCCAATATTAGTTTAATGGCATGGGTAATATTTTGCTGAAACTAAATTACTGCTCAAACTGTGTATAAACTGACCTCAAAGCCGTGAGTGGCTTTGAGTTGTGCAATGCCTCTCTTTGACTTTACAATTGATTTTTCTCTTTGAGTATTGCAGAGCCTCAGCATACTTTGGTCTTCACTTGGTGAATAAGACATGTTTACTTGGTAAATGTGCTTTTTCTTTTTGGTGTACAACAGTTACAGTAGTGCAGTTCATTTCCAATGTGTTTTTTAGGTAAATGCTGATACTAAAATCACTTGACAGAATAGGTTATAAGAAGGTTAAGTAGATGAACGAGAAAATAAACAAGTAGATCATACTTGAAGAAAAACAAAATAAAAATTATTAAGGAGAACTGTCAAACCCCCAAGAGTGTATAGAGCACCTTTTGGTGTGAGAAGCACAGCACTGGGCCAAATGGCCTATGAGCTCCTTGTTTTTGAGTTCATCTGTTGACTTTTTACAGTTCTTTTTTTTTTTTTTTTTTTAATGTTCTTCATGTTAATTTTTATTTTTACTGATTTTTATCACTACCTTGCTCTACTTCCTAGAATTGGCCACTTCTGATCTACTTTGTGTTTGGAACTTAAATATTTAATCTTGCTGAAAGTATATGCAAGTTAATATTAAGCAGACTGTGAATTTAGATGAGTAAAACAAAAATTTTTTTTTTTTTTTTTGCAGGATCTGAAGTAGAGTGCTATATTTAAAAACAAAAACACCCTGGCAAATGCTGAGAATAGATGGGAGGAACAGAGATGACCAGTTAAAAGGCAGTTACAATAAAGTCCAGATGAAGTATAGTCTTTCATTATCTACATTCCAAAAAATTAAAAGACTGGAATAGTATAACCTGTACTTTTCAACTTTAACAATTAATAAGATCCTATGTTCCAACTGATTGCTACCTCTCTTTTACTTTTTCTTGCTGAATTTTTCTGATAATAATTTTGAACATACCTTGCTTACTACCTTGAAAGGTGTTCAGCAGGTTTTTCCCATGGACTAGATGTATTGTAAGAGAAATCAAGATTTAATGTTATACTTTGCCTGGAAAATTCCTGTTCTGTTCCTTCTACATTATTCTTAGTTCACTAGCGTTTACTTATGAACTATTTACTTGACAAGTTGTTAAGAATAATCAGCTTAGGAAAAAGTCCCAATGAATAGGTCTTTTATTACATTGCTAAAATTATAACAGGTCTTAGGAATCACCCGGTATCTTGCTGCAGCTGGACAACTCTTAGATCTATCCTCCTGCTGAACTATTCCTTTTTCAGAGACATAAATACCATCACCAAATTTTCTGATATCCTTGTTTTTAACTGTTGGGGCTTGCTGAATCAAAACAGCTGAATTTGAAACAAACTCGATGTCATTTCCTTCAAGGATTAACTCATCTTTCTGGGCTTTGAGATACTGAACAAGCAACGCCTGCCCTCATCCAAACCCTTCAGATGTATTTTTCACCCAAGAAATTTCTTATTTCAACAACAGACCCATTCTCCTGGACAACAACGTTGGTGGGGAAGTGAGCACACACAGACCTCATCTTGTGATGGAAGCCATGTGTGTAATGCTCTTGATCACGTTCCTCAGGTGACTACAAATAGTGTGAACAGTAGCCAGTTCCTGTCTATTTCTCCACCATTTGTCAACGCAGAGACTCTTCTTTTTCTTTCCCAGGAGACTGAGTTCCACACTGATGTGGTTGAAGTCCCTACGCAAGTTTCCTCTGGGACTCTGCACAATAACCATGCATTCCTTCAGAGTGATGTTGACATTTTCTGGAATGTTGACAGTCTGATTGCTGAGAGTGGTCTTCATTCTCACAGGAGATGTGGCAAAGAGCATAAAACAAAATCTTGAATATTACAGGGTCACCGGGGCCCCTTTTTTCCTGGATTTTGGGTTTGTAACTGTTTTGGAAGGGAGGAGAAAGGGAAAAGGTGGCTTTCTAGCTAGTTGAGTTGTGGCTGAGGGAGGTGTCAGATGTGTGTGATCCTCTCAAATGCATCAAGAATTTTCACATCCAGTATGATTTCTCTTGCACAGATGATGAAACTAAGGCAGAGAAATAAGATATAACTTTCTTACTTTGGTTAGTGATGGGAATAGGATTGCTTTTGTCATGAAACTTTACCTGAAAACTCTAGCTCATTCCTGGGATGATCAAATTTGCTTGATTTGATATCTGCAAAGATGTCCGCATAGGGTACATGGGGCCAAGGAACCAAGACTTGAAGTGTCACAAGGCAGGAGGGAATTAGCTCTGGCCCAGCAGCACATGGAGAGCCATACACATGTGCTCCTGCACATGCACATAACACACATTTATATTCATGATGGCTTCTGAGTCCCAATTCCAAGCCAGCTTATTTTCCTCCACAGGTAATAATACCACAGAGGGTTTATGAAGTGCTGAAACTATTTGCAGAGTCTGTTGCCAATATGAGCCATTCTATAAATGATAAATAATAATCACCGGGCAAGTATAGGCAGAAGCATATCAGTGAGACTGCAAGAAAAATGATGTCAGGCCTTTAGAAAGGTGGAAACTTGCCTAATTCTCTGCAAGGACTGTTGAATGCCTTTGAGCCACCCTCAAGTACTTAATCAGTGAGTGCTGAGAGCAAGCCGCCCTGAGGCACAGCCCTCTTGCAGGTTTGAAGTCATCTTGTGTGGTGCCCAGACCCAGCTCTTCTGAGTTTGTTGTTCTGGCAAAGAGCAAGTGAGTACAGGACTGGGTTAATAGGCATTTTTTAGTCTTGAGGTGGCTTTGTGTTTGAGTAGTCACTACATTTCCTACAGGATAAGGTTCTATCATGATAGAAGTTCCTGTCTTGCAAGATTCCCATGTGAAAGATTGAACCTAGGGCGGCACCTGTGGCTCAAAGGAGTAGGCTGCCGGCCTCATATACCGGAGGTGGCAGGGTTCAAACCTGGCCCCAGCCAAAAACTGGAAAAAAAAAAAAAAAAAGAAAGTTTGAACCTAACTTGGAATTTAAAATGCATTTTGATCCATTGGTATTAGAAGCTGCTTGAATTTCGTGAGGGTGAGCCACCAGGCTTTGTTGGGTTAATAACTCCTAACATTCGTTGATTCATTCATTTTTCTATGAGGCTTTTTTCCTTTGAGCTGAACATATAAAATTAATTATGCTCAAACTCTCTACATCCTGTGACTTCTCTGATAACTCACTATATGAAAGATGGGGGGGGGGGGAAAAGACAGAATAAACTAATCAGATAAACTAATCAGAAAGGAGCTGCTCCAGCTTCTGGTGGTCGCATTGCTCCATGTAAAAACAGTCGAGTTAGGTGAAACAAATTAAGGCTAATTAGTTTGGGGGGAGAGAGGGATAGTGTTTGACTAAATTAGAAATGTTCTCTGAGTTTTAGAAGCGTGAATGACTTAAATGAGGCTCCAGCAGTGTATTGCATGTGGTTTCCATTTGCTAGTTTCCCACTTGAAAACCAACTCTGAAGATTTTTATAAAGTCCGCCAGTTTTGACTTACTCAAGGCTTAGCAGCCACTTTTGCTCCTCTTCCCATCCCCTTCCTCATGCCTCCGGGAACGTAATGCATGCACCTGCGTGATACTGATTGAAACCCTGGTAAAATAAACTGAGCTGAGGAACACAAAGGACATTTGAGACTTCATGACTACATAAGACACGCTTCTTCCTCTCTCTTGCTCTTCTGAAGTGATTTGGCAGAGCGAGATCCTGGGTTCCCTAAAAAGGGGGAAACTGAAATGCAAACACAGTTGAACAGTGAGGTGATGTCACTCTGAACCAATTGGAGTGGTTGTTGTCATGTGCCTGGCAGCTACTTCAAATGTCCACAAAAAAAAGAGTAATGGCTTAAGTGGTTCTCCCTTTCCCCTCTCACTACCAATCAGCACCAGACTGCCACAGAACAGATGCAAAACAGTTATTATACCAGGCTTAGTTGAACATGGAGGATATAGCTTAACAAGTTAGTAGGTTTTTGTAAAGCATTAAGAACTAATTCAAAGCTTATTTTCTAGTTTTGTGGCCCAAACTATTTCTTTTTGAGAAATGGGGATATGATCTTGTTTGATTCTAGTTGACATTACAAGCTAGGCTGGTGCTGGTCTGTGCATCCTGTGACACCTTTCCAGGCATCAGACCCGTAATTTTTAAGCTAAGGCTACATTCAGAGCTTAACAACCACAGCTTCATGATTCTGTTTTCACAGGGGTTTTGGGGGAGCCACTAACATTTTCTGTCTTTGATACAGTAGTTAAAACTCTCCCAGAAAATATTTCTCACCTTGACATAAACAAAAACACCACCAATAAAACAAACAAAAAATTGGTTAATGACCATTTTCCAGGTATATTCTAAGAGAGAAATAGGGAGGGAGGGAGTTAAGGAAAAAGAAAACACTAAACATCCTAAAATTAAGTAACATTATTTTTGATATTTTATTCTCTTTTTCACTCAGTCATTTGTGACTGATTTGGTTCAAACAAAACTAAAATGAGAATAGATTTTTTTTTATTAAAAATAATGTTTTGGGGCGGCGCCTGTGGTTTGGAGGAGTAGGGCGCTGGTTCCATATGCTGGAGGTAGTAGGTTCAAACCCAGCCCTAGCCAAAAACTGCAAAAAAAAAAAGAAAGAAAGAAATGTTTTGGGGGCCAGGCACAGTGGCTCACTCCTAGCACTCTGGGAGGCTGAGGCAGGTAGATTGCATGAGCTCAGGAGTTCAGGACCAGCCTGAGCAAGTGTGAGACCCTGACTCTACTAAAAATAGAATAGCTAGCCTGGTGTGGTGGTGTATGCCTGTAGTCCCAGCTGGGGAGGCTGAAGCAGCAGGATCTCGTAAGCCCAAGAGTTAGAGGTTACTGCAAGCTATGATGACACCACAGCATTCTACCCTTAAAAAAAAAAAAAAAAAAAAAAAAAAAAAAAATTATTTTTTTATGGAATTGCCACCCCCGGGCACACACGGGCAAAAAAACTCGATTTTCTGTGTTTTT
>CAUYPK010012696.1:0-15005 GCA_963574355.1 Loris lydekkerianus
CACAGGAGTGTTAAAATCAAGTTGCTCATGTCTGTTAGAGTCTCACTTATAAATTGAGGCACATTCTGATTGGTTGCATAAATGTTAATAATTGAAATCTCATCATGCTGAGTGTTACCCTTAACAAATGTGAAGTGACCATCCTTTCTTTCCTTACTTTTGTTGGTTTAAAGCCTATTGTATGTGCAAATAAAAGTGCAACACATGCTTTTTTCTGATTTCCATTTTTCTGAAATATAGATGACCATCCTTTCACCCTGAGTCTATATTTATCTTTTAAGGTAAGATGAAATTCTTGTATGCAGCAGAAATCGGACCTGAGTTTTGGTATCCAGTCAGCTAGCATGTGCCTCTTTACAGTACAATTTAAGCCATTCACATTAATTGAGAATATGGATAAACCTGGTAGAATTTTGGGCATCAAGTTTTTTGAAAGTCCAGTGGACATTTTTAATCCTTTCACACCTGTGGAAGTTGGAATTTCATCAAAAGTTTCTGAGTGAGTTCACTTTTGTGATGGAGGATAGTGCTAGTCATTATGGAGGATAGGTCTGAGAATATCCTGGAGAGCTGGTTTAGTTATGGCAAAGTTTTTCAACATGTGAATGTCATTAAAGTATTTAATTTCTCCATCATAAATGAAACTCAGTTTCACTGGATACAGTATCTTGGGTTAAAAGTTATTTTGTTTTAGTAGATTAAAATTCAATGACCTGCCTCTTCTACATTGAAAGGTTTCAGCAGATAGACTTGTAGTCATTCTAATATTCATCCCCTTGTAGGTTATACTTTTCTTCCATCTGGCTGCTTTCAAAAATTTCTCCTTCATTTTAATTTCGGTGAAATTAATTATAATGTGCCTAGGAGATGTCATATTTGGGTTGAGTTGTGCTGGGGTTCTGAAACTGTCTGCTATCTGAATTTCAGAATCTCTTGCCATGTCTGGCAAGTTCTCCTTCATAATCTAATAAAAAAGGGCCTCTGTGCTTTGCAAAGCAACTTTATCACCTTCAGAGATTCCTATAAGTTGAATATTTGTTTTCTTTAATTATCCCAGAGCTGTCTGAGAGAATGATCTATTTTTGCTCTCCATTTCTCTTCCTCTTTGATAGTTTGGGAGTGTTCAAAAGCTTTGTCTTCAATGTCAGAAATCCTTTCTTCTGCTTGCTCCATTCTGTTACCAAGGGATTCTACCATATTTCTCAGATTTTTGAACTCTGCAAATTCTTGTCTCAATGTGTCAAAATCTTTGGTGATTTTGCCTTTGTATTTGTAGAATTCTTGAGACAAGCTTTGAAATATTCCTTGAATTTCTAATTTCAACTTTACCTCCATTCTATTAATCTTATTTGCAATCCAGATTCTGAATTTGATTTCTGATATCTCAACCATTTGTTTATGAATGGGATATTCAGTTGTGTCTGCCATGTTTCCTTGGGAGAGTTGATCTACTCTGGTTATTCATGTTACCAGAGTTTATCTGCTGATTACGCCCCATGATTATTTTAAACTTTGGCTACATGAGCAGATAAGGTGAAGTTGGTTTGGGGGATTTCTGGAGTAGTGATTAACTAGCCCTTTGCCCTTTTTCCCTAGAACTTTGCAAAGGACCCATACAGTGCTATGTCCTGAGACACTGCGGACTTAATTGGTGTGGTGGGGCTAAGTGACTCTGTCTTGTTCTCAGCTGGTCTCTGTCCTTGTGAATCAGTTATACTGGGTTGAAGTCATAGCTGTACAGAAATACCAGCAATTAAGTCACCCCACACACCATGGGCAACAACTGGAAAAGGAAAATCAAACCTCCCCACAATCACACACCCAGGGTACTACTTTGGATAGTCCTTGGGTGATTGACCCAGTTTGAAAGGTACAAATCAATTCTCCCAGTCAGTATCAGTCTTAGGTGGGAGAGTTCAAAAGGTCTCCATTAACTAGATAGCGGGGGTCTGCTGGCAGCTCAAATATGACTCACTCCAGTACTCCATGAGGTCAAAAGGACCCACCCGGCAAATTAATTAGTCTGGGAAGGTTGATGCCTCCTTGCACCTCTGTCATACCCAGTCACTGGTACCCCTTCAGGGCTGAACAGATTATCCAGGAGGTTGTGCCTGCCTGAGTCACAGGGAGATCTATGTCTCCTCAGCAAGGCCTCCACACTTTGCCACCATTAGGCAGAGGGAGCTGAGGCCTGACAACCTCAGGTGCTTAATGGAGTCTGGGGAATTTCACTCAGTTCCATACCCGCCCCGAATGATATTACTTACAGAACACAACAATTTCACAGAATTAATTTCTGTGCCAGCTATATTTCCCTGTGGATCAGACTTTGTTTTAGTTCACAGAAACCGTGACTCAGCCCAGGTTTGTGCCACTTTCCAGAGCTGGCGTGTCTGTCTCGGATGCAGTCTGTGCTGGGGTAGGCATGGTTAGAGCTCACATGTAGCTTTTGGTTTCTGCTCTTCCTGCCTGCCTTTGCCTCAGCTATGATCCCCTGAGGGCCATGTGTGTCTTAGGCTCACCAAAGCAGTCCTGGCTCAGCTCCACCCTGGGAGTATGCCGTCTCTGTGTTTGTGTGGCCATACCCCACCCACGCAGGTATTGCCTCAGTTATACCCTTTATTTACAGGGCCTCCATTTCTGTCCCAGATCTATTCCACCAGTGGATGCCACCAGAGAATAAGCCCGGCTTCCTCTGGTTGCCCAGAGAGTCTGGGAGTGTCTCTTTAAATTATCCCCAGGGATGTGAGCCCTATTGTTCCTACCACTGCTGCTGCTGCTCTGTGCTGTGAGGCACAACCTCACCTTCTCCCATAGGGCTCCCTCAGCCTCAGTTCACCATCTTCTTCTTACTCCCATGCTTCAGAATCAGCACAGACCAGTGACAGCACATGCCCTGCCCACTCCTCTGGAGAAAATCCCCAAGAATTTGGACTCCATGTGGGACAGGCTTCCAGACTTTGGGGTGAGAGTGGAGGGGAGTTCTTGGAGTTCAGCATTGTAGTTAGAGAATATATATTATTTTATAAAGTTTTATGGCTCGTGGGAGAGTGCCATGGCACATTTGTAAGTCCTCTATAGGGAAGGAATTCTGATTTTTAGAGGGTCTCTCCCATGGGACAAAAATAGGAGGGAGTCTTAACTCTGCTTTCTTATTTGTATAGAGTATATTGCAAGCCATTCTCATGGGGGAGAAGACTCCTATCTGTTTGGCTAGGAATTTTGTACCTGCTGTTTATTTCCTGGGTGTTGCATCTCACCTGAGAATGGTTGATGTGCATTCTTCAACATTCTCTCTTGGCTCCAAACCATTGGCTTACTTGCTAAACTTCTGTCCTTTAGGTCTTCTCCTGGATGGGAGCCTCTATGGAAAGCTGGCTCCAGTCTGCTGTCTTTCCCCCACAGTTCCTGAAAGTAGTTTTTTAAAAAAATTTGTGCTATAAAGATTAATTTTTATAAATCTTGAATTAAATTAATATGATAAATGATGATGCCTGCATCTAGGACAAATAACATGAGACATTACTTTAAAAATTATTCAGTGAAAGTTTATGAGGGTTTTTGATCATTGTGAAATCTTGATTAAAATTTAAATGTAAGTAAGTTTACAACTGAAGACACCTATTTTTTTTAAAGTCTATGAGCCTATTTCTGTATTAAGTTAATTCTCAAGAAAACAAACACCCTGGGATTATTTTTATGAAAGTTTATGGATGTCATGAAGTAGGTGAATTCAATGGTTAGCCTCTTGGTAATTGAGAACTAAGAGATGGATTTAACATTTATCTCCTGATGTGAAGATAGATAACTTATACATTTCTGAGATGAAAAGTAGACAGGGAAAGATCAAGGGAAACTTTGAAGATAAGAAGTTAACAGAACTTGTGTTAAGTAGCATAAAGTCCCACTCAAAGATATACCTCTCGTAAACCCCAGATCCTGGGAATGTATTAGGAATCATTGTAATGGGAAAATAATATTTAGATGTAGTCAAGTTGCTAATTTAAAAAGAAAGATTACTCTGGAATATCAAGTTAGGTCCAAAATAGCCAAAACAGATAAAAACAAACAAACAAACAAATACCATGGTAGAGTGGCAAAGAATAAAAATTATCAGAGGGCCTGTAGTCCCAGCTGCTCGGGAGGCTGAGGCAGGAGAATCGCAGAAGCCCAAGAGTTGGAGTTTGCTGTGAGTCCTGTGAAGTCATGGCACTCTACTGAGGGTGGTAAAGTGAGACTCTGTCTCTACCAAAAAAAAAAAAAAAAAAAAAATCAAAGGGATACAATGTAAAAAATCTTCAACTGAATGTTTCCCAGTTGTTTGTTTGGGTGAGTCTTTTCTCCGTTACCAATAATTTCATTTTGTTTGGCTGAACAAATACTTTCAAGAGACCTTATATGTCTCTTATTGGTCTGGGTGATAAACAGTAAATGAGAAAATGCAGAACAGTGAAGAAATTATGTTCAAAGTGGGATGCCTATGTACAATGGGAGTTCAGATGATGGGCACCCTACACAGACATGACTGTGGATGTGTTGCACCTTGACATTCATAAATTATTTGATGTAGAAAATAACACTTAGACTATTTGGAATAATTGACAGAATCTCAGGCCATTCAGATATAACTGGGTGAAACAATAATAATAATAATAGTAATGGTGATAATGACTTTGATTACTGAATAAAGAACAACAATACTATGAGGTTCATTGTGGCTTTTTTTTTTTTTTATTCTCCCAGATACACAAAATAGCTTTTCTTTATACCATTGAGATCATCATTTTGTAATCATGTTGCTACTTAAAGATGCCTCTCTTTTACAAGCTAGTTTTGGAATCTCAGCCAACACCTTGCTCCTTGTCTCCCACATCTTCACACTGCTTCTGAATCATTGGCCTAAGTGCACTGACCTAATAATTTGCCATTTGGCCTTAGTTTACATAGTGATGCTTTTCATGGTACTGCTTTCGTTGTCTCCAGACATGCTTGAGCCATTGAATTTTCAGAACAACTTCAAATGTAAGGTCTTTTTCTATGTGAACCCAGTGATGAGAGGACTCTCTATCTGTACCACCTGCTTCCTGAGCATACTTCAGGTCATCACCATAAGCCCAGTAGCTCCTGGCTTGTGAAGTTGAAGCATATGTTTACAAATTACATCATCTATATATTTTCCTTCTTTTGGTCCTTCAGTTTGTCCAGTTACAGTTACCTGATCTTCTACACTGTTGCTTCTTCCAATGTGACTCAAACCAATCAGCTATATCTCAGTGAATACTGCTCACTTTTACCAATGAAGGCCATCATCAGGACCTTTCTTTCTACACTGATAACGTTGAGTAATGTCTTCTGTATAGGAGTTATGCTCCTATCACGTGTGTACACGGTGAATCTATTGTTCAGGCATCAGAGGATGTTTCAGCATCTCCACTCCAGCCTCTCACCAAGAATTTCCCCAGAGAAAAGAGCCACCCAGACCATTCGGCTACTGGTGAGTTTCTTTGTATTCATGTACTGGATGAACCATATTATGTCAGCATTGTTATTTCTATTATGGACAAATGAGCCAGTCATCCTAACTATCCAGAAACTAGCAGTCAATGTCTGTGCCACTGTCAGTCCTTCGGTGCTAATGAGTTCTGGTAAAAAGGCGACTGCTATTCTGGAATATATTCAACAGAAACATCATCCAGTTTTATAAAGCCAGTGATGGAAAAAAATTCTAAAAATAGCCTCTTTTCCATTAATTAAATTATTCAGACAGTGTAGGATTTGCCACTGATTTAATTAAAAGTGGTGGAATTGCAATTTGATTATATTTGAACACTTTTAGAAACAACATTGCCTAGGACTATATACTGCATTTAGTTCAATGTCCATCATGAATTGATACATATCATGGCTTTTACTTTTTAATTTTGATTCTCATATCTTATATATAAGAATATTGTATTCATTCTTAAAGTACATTCTTAAGAAGTTTCTATTGGTAATCAAATCACTGTGGTTTTCTTTTGGAAATGTTTAAATTTATACTTATTTATTTAAAATATTTTAGTTAAATATCCAATTTCACTCAAGAATATTTCTTTTAACATTTTGAATATTTATTTGTCTATTTTTCTAACTCTATAAAAACTGTGAATAGTTTGCTCTTACATTTGTAGATGATCTCTCTCTGTCATTATGCTGACATAATTTTTTCCCTTCTTTTAGGGTTACGCAGTTTGTCCTATACTTATTTTTTTTTTAATTTTGGAGTAATATGAGATTACATCAATTCGATTATATAGTGTGCATTTGTAAGGCAATGTCAAAATTGTAGTTCAGTTCTTCCCCCCAGGCACTACACCATTAAGTGGAAACTTACCAAACCCCCTCCACCCTCTCTAACCTTAAATTTAATTGTGTTTTCTCTCAAACACAATTAATTATTAATTATTATTGTAGTTATTAATCCACTAGTTTCAATTTAGTATTGAGTACATGAGTTGTGCTTCTTCTATTCTTGACAAACTTTAGGAGAATGCTCTCCAAATCCATCCAGGAAAATACAAAAGATGGAAAGAATCCATCATTTTTATGATTGAATATTATTTCATGACATTTGAGTTGTTAGGCACTTAGATTGTTTCTACGTCTTGGTGATTGTGAGCTGAGCTGCTATGAGCATTTCAGTACAAATGTCCTGATGGTAAAATAATGTTTTGCCTTCAGAGTAGATACCTAGTAATGAAATTGAGGCATAAAAGATAATACTTTTGTTTTTTTGAGGATTCTTCACACTTCTTTCCAAAATGGCTGTACTAATTTGCAATCCCAACATCAGTGCATAAGTGTTCCCTTCTCTCCACACTCATGGCCACATCTGCAGCTTTGTCACCTTCTGATATGGGCCATTCTCACTGGGCTTAGGTAATATCTCAAAGTAGTTTTAATTTGCATTTCTACAATAATTATGGATGATGAGGAATGTTTTCATGCATTTGTTGGCCATTTGTCTTTTCTCTTGGGAAAAAGTTCTGTTCATGTCTCTTGACCAAAAAAGTCTTTACTACCCAAAGCAATCTACAGATTAATTCAATCCCCTATTAAACATCAATGTTATACTTTGAAAAACTGAAAAAGTAGTTCTTTGTTTTATATCGAAACAGGAAAATGCCTGAATACAAAAGATGAGTCTATGGAATAAAAACAAATCTGGAGACATCACATTACCAGACTTCAAGTTATACTACATGTCTATAGTGATCAAAATAGCATGTTACTGGCATAAAAATAGAGACATAGATTTATGGTATATTACAGAGAACATAGAGATGAAACCAGCCTCATATCACCAGCTCATCTTTGATAAACCAAACAAAATTATACACTGGGAAAAAAAAAAATCCCTATTTAATGAATGGTGCTGAGAGAACTGGTTACTCACATGTAAAAGACTGAAATTGAAATTGTACATTTCATCACTTACAATAATTAACTCAAACTGGATAAAATATCTAAATGTAAGACATGAAACACTAAAAACCCTGGAAGAAAGTGGAGAGCATATTCTTAATTATATTAGCCCAGGGAAGTATTTATGAAGAACACCTCAGTGGCAAATTCAGCAACAAAAACAAAAAAATAAACAAATGGGATCTGATCAACTAAAAAGCTTCTGCACAACAAAGGACACAATTGGGAAAATACACATAAAACTTTCAGAAGGAGAGAAGATATTCTCATGTTACAAATTTAACAAAGGGTTAATCACCAGAATTTACAAAGAACTCAAGCAAATAAACAAAAGAAGAGCAAATGACCCATTAATTATTGGTCTAATACTTATTTTAAACGTTTTTAAGAGAATATATGAAAAAAGATACATATTTTAGTGAATATCTTCCAATGTCTTTGGATATTCACTAAAAAACATTTAAAAGAGTGGCTTGGAGCCCATAGCTCAGTGGTTATGGAGCCAGCCACATACACCAGAACTGGCAGGTTTGAAAGTGGCCCAGGCCTGCTAAACAACCATGACAACTATAACAAAATAATAGTCAGGCATTGTGGTGGGCACCTGTAGTCCCAGCCACTTGGAGCATTGTACTTAAGACCAAGAGTTTTAGGTTGCTGTGAGCTGTGACACCACAGGACTCTACCTAGGGCAACAGTGAGACTGTTTCCAAAAAATAATAAAATAATAATAAAAGAGATATATTTTCTGTATCTCTTTTGACACACTGCTCTCTGAAATTCCAAAATTGATGATTTTTCTATAATTTAGAAGTTTATAAGTATTTGACTATTATATTTCATTTTGAATTTGTACATTGTATATGAAATAAAAATATGCAAGATTTCTATTTTATATCATAACCTCTCTTAATTGTATTTGGTTAGTTCAATCTCATCAATATTTCAGTTTATTATCCCCGTCATCAGCTCAGTCTAATGTATAACTCATATACTGAACATAAAACTTATAACATTTACCACTTTTTAATTTCTATTTTGTTTGTTTTCAAATATAACCAGTCAAGACTATAGTTTTGTGCTCTTTCCACTTCATTTTAATTTTCTAGTTTTTTATTGTATTCACTTAAAACTTTTAAACATAATTTCAACATTGAAATTAGCATGGTATCTATTTTCTTCTAAAACTTTATTTACATGGCTTATTTTCTTGTGTGCTTCATTAGTTTTAACATTGTAGTCACTTTGATAAGACAGTAATTTGAGATGTCTAAAGTCAGTTTATTTCTTTTTTTATTACTTTTGTAGTGGAAGAAAGCTGGAAAACCCATATTTCTCATACTATATTTTGCTTTTAACTCCTTTATGATTTTAAAGATATTTGTAATTTATTGAGGTTATTTAATTGCATATATTGAAGGTTTCTGGTATATATTGTATTTTCCGAGAAGCACAAATATCCACATCATACATCATACATCATACATCAAATATAGTAAAATATTTCCTATAGATATTTTTGACAAACAATAATATCTCATCAGAGATCTAAAAGTTCTTAATTTGTAATACTACCCCTGCCCCATATACCATATGGCAGTTAAAATCTGTAGAGTATATACAGATGCTCTTTTAATACTTGAAAGCATATTTTATGTTTTATATAAAGTAGGGACAGTACTTATGTATGATCAGAATTGTTTGCCTATAACATGAAGCTAATATTAGCAGAATTACTTATCTAAATTTAGACATTTTGCTCCATATATCAGATTTCTTTATAGTACTCCCTTGCCCTTGTAAAAATAACTGCAATTTAGAATTTCCTTTTAAACCCAAAATTACTTACTGGAGTTATAAGTAAAGTTTGTATGTGGCTAGATAATATTTATTTATTACAGATTAATTGATAGAGTTACTAGATTTCTGGAGTTAATTAAAATTTTAGGCCTAAATTTTCCCATTTTAAATAATTATCTCTGGCATTTAAAAATAATGTGCATCATCAGTTTCTCAGTGAAAAATTCTATCTTTTAATTTTATAATTAATTGGATAAATTTTCTAATAAATTTATATAATATGTTTATATTCATTTATCTGCTATACACAAAAAACAGTTAATAGTTATGATGGTAATATCCCCCAAAATGATTGTCAATGTGTCTATTTGTCATGTTATTAAATTTTTGAAATGTATATGCTTAACTCACAAGTATCAAGTCTATTTCTTTTTATTGCTTGGGATTCATTGAGGATATAAGAAACCAGGTTACACTGATTGCATTTGTTAGGTAAAGTCTGTCTTAAATTGTGTCTTGCCACCAAGAGGTGTGTCATTCACTGAGACCCAACCTCCTCCCTTGTTCCCTCTCTCTCCTCTTCCTTTCCCTCACCCCCACACTTCTCTCCCTCTCTGCTCTTCCCTTCCCTCACATCCCCCACCATGTACTAGGTCATTAATTGTCCTCGTATCAAAATTGAATACATAGGATTCATGCTTCTCCATTCTTGTGATGCTTTACTAAGAATAATGTGTTCCACTTCCATCCAGGTTAATATTATACAAGGGCTGTAAAGTCTCCATATTTTTAGTGGCTTCATAGTATTCCATGGCATACATATACCACAGCATGTTAATTCATTCCTGAGTTGGTGGGCATTTAAGCTATTTCCTCATTTTGGCAATTGAAAATTGAGCTGCAATAAGCCATCCAGTGCAAATGTCCTTATGGTAAAAGAATTTTTTTACTTCTGGGAAGATGTGCAGTATTGGGATTGCAGGATCAAATGGGAAGTCTAGCTTGAATTCTTTGAAGATTCTTCATACTTTCTTCCAAAAAGGTTGTATTAGTTTGCAGTCACACCAGGAGTATCCCTTCTTTCCATATCCACGCCAACATCTGCAGTTTTGAGATTTTGTGATGTGGGCCATTCTCAGTGGTGTTAGATGGTATCTCAGGATAGTTTTAATTTACATTTCTCTAATAATAGGAACAATGAGCATTTTTTGTATGTTTACTAGCCATTCATCTGACTTCTTTAGAAAAGGTTCTATTCATTTCTTTTGCCCATTGATATACGGGATTGTTGGCTTTTTTTCATGTTGATTAAATTGCATTCTCTATAGATCCTTGTTATCAAGATTTCGTCTCATTCAAAATATGCAAATCTTCTTCCCCATTGTGTAGGATTGTCTATTTGCTTTGGGTGTTGTCTCCTTAGATGCACAGAAGCTTTTCATTTTAATTGAGTCCCATTTGTCTATTTTGTTATTGCAATTGCCATGGAAGTCTTCATAAAGTCTTTCCACAGGACAATATCTTCCAGTGTTTTTCCTATGTTTTCTTTGAGGATTTTTATTGTTTCATACCTTAAATTTAAGTCCTTTATCAATCTTGAATCAATTTTTGGGAGTGAGAAAGGTGCAGGTCAAGTTTCAGTCTTTTACATGTGGATGTCCAGTTCTCCTAGCATCATTTATTGAACAGGGAGTCTTACCCCCAGTGTATGTTCTTCTTTGGTTTATTGAAGATTAGGTGGTTGTAAGATGTTCGCTTAATTTCCTGGTGTTCTATTTGATTCCAAATGTCTATGTCTCTATTGTAGTGCCACTATCGTGCTGTCTTGACCACTATAGCCCTGTAGTACAACCTAAAATCTGGTATACTAATTTTCCCAGCTTTCTTTTTATTACAAAGAACTGCCTTAGCTATTCAGGTTTTTTTCTGGTTCCATACAAGACAAAGAATATTTTCTTTCCAAGTCTTGAAAGTACAATGTCTTTGAATTGGAAAATTGCTTTGGGAAATATAGACATTTTAAAAATGTTGATTCTTCTCATACATAAGTATGGTATGTTCTTCCATTTGTTAATAATTTCTACTATTTCTTTTCTTTGGGATTTATAATTTTCTTTATAGAGGTCCTTCACCTCTTTTGTTAGGTATATTCCCACATATTTCATTTTCTTTAAAACTATGGTGAAAGAAGATGTGTCCTTTATTAGCATCTCATCGTGGCTGTTATTGGTGTATACAAAAGCTACTGACTTGTGGACATTGATTTTATAGCCTGAGACATTACTGTATTTTTTAATGACTTCCAGGAGACTTGTGGTTATGTCTTTAGGGTTCTCTATGTATAAGAGCATATTGTCAGCAAAGAGGGATCATTTGACCTCTTCTGCTCCCATTTGGTTGCCCTTTATTTCCTTCCTTTGCCTAATTGTGTTGCCTAGAACTTCCAGCACTATGGTGAATAGTAATAATGACAGAGGACGACAATTCTGTCTGACTCCTGTTCTAAGTGGAAAAACTTCCAGTTTTACTCCATTCAGTAAAATATTAGCGGGGGAGGAGACAAGATGGCAGACTGAAGCCAGCTTTCCACAGAGGCTCCTGTCCAGAAGGAGAGTTAAAGGACAAAAATTTAGTAAGTATCCTAGAGGATTCAACTGTACCAAGAGAGAAGGTTGAAGAACACACACCAAAATAGCTGAGTTGAGATGAGACCACAAAGACACAAACAAAAGCAAAATGGCTCACTTCTAGATATTCTGAAGCCACACCCCTTGTCTCCCTGGGCAACCAGAGGAGGCCACCCATGAGTAAAGGATTTGCCTGACACTGCTCAAAAACCCAGAAAGCTTCCAGGTCAGGGCCTACTCAGAGAAGTAATTGAATACAAACCTCCAGCAGCAAAGACATTTGAACTCAGAACAGTCTGTCTTCTGCAGGCAATTTTAGCAGAAACAGAGATAGAATTCTGCAAAGCTGTCCTGTCCTGTTCTGTTCTGTTCTGTTAGCAACATCAATCAGGGGTGGGGCCAAGTCTGAGTGAACACCCCCCCCATCTTCATCAAGCACCAAAGGATGTCAGCCCTCACCTCCTGCTAGATAGCAGCAGACTGCAGAGGATTAGAAGATTTCCTTGCTATTCAGTCAGGTGCAAACCCCGGGAGTATCTGTTCACTACAGGCAACTGGGTCAGCCATCTGCAGAGATACCAGTGACTGGGTCTGATGGAGTGGCAAAGGAGACATCAACCTTCCCAGACTGATCAATTGCTAGGTGGCTCCTCCTGACTCCATGCAGCACTGGAGTAAGCCATATAAGAGTAGTCACCAGACCCCTGAGATCAAGTCCCCAGAGACCTCTTGAACTCTCCCACCTGAGACAGGTGCCAATTGAGACAATTGATTTGGACCTTCTGAACTGAACCAATAGACTGAGGACCTTTCAGGCGGTGCCCTGGGTGTGCAGTTGTAGGAAGGTTTGATTTTCCTTTTCTAATTGGTGCCAGAGGAGGGCAGGTGGGGTGAATTAACTGCTGGTTTTTCCCTGCAGCTGAGACTTCAACCCAGAGTAAATGTTACACTAGGGTTGAACAGAAACCAGCTGAAAACAAGACAGAAACACTGAGCCCCACCACACCAGACAGGGCTCCAGTTTCTCAGGTCACAACACAGTACAGACCCTCGATAAAGCCCCAGGAGAAAAATCAAAAAAAGTAAAATAACCATGGGGCGGAATCAGTGGAAAAACTCTGGTAACATGAATAAACAGAATAGATAAACCCCCCCAAGAAAAGATATGGCAGATGTAATTGAAGATCACATTCATAAACAACTGGCTGAGATGTCAGAAACTGAATTCAGAATTTGGATTGCAGACAAGATTAATAAAATGGAATTAGGAATTCGAGGAGAAATTCAAAAGTTGTCTCAAGAATTTAACAAATTTAAAGATAAAACCACCAAAGCCTTAGACACACTGAAGCAAGAATTTTCAGCCCTCAAAGACATGAAAAATACAGTAGAATCCTTCAGCAACAGAATGGACCAAGCAGAAGAAAGGATTTCTGACATTAAAGATAAAGCCTTTGAACGCTCCCAAGCTCTCAAGCAGGAAGAGAAATGGAGAGCAAAAACAAATCATTCTCTCAGAGAGCTCTCAGATAATTCAAAGAAGACCAACATACAAATAATTGAGATTCCAGAAAATGATGAAGTGGGCTCGATGAGAACAGAGGCCCTTCTGCATGAAATTATGAAAGAAAAACTTTCAGATATGCCTAGAGATTCTGAAATGCAGATAGCAGACAGCTTCAGAAACTCAGCACAATTCAACCCCAATAAGTCACCCCTCAGGCATATCATAATTAGTTTCACTAAAGTTAATATGAAGGAGAAGATTCTCAAGGCAGCCAGGTGAAAGAAACCCGTTATGTACAAAGGCAAGAATATTAGAATGACTGCAGATCTCTCTGCTAAAGCTTTTCAAGCCAGAAGAGGTGGGTCATTGACTTTTAATCTCCTAAAGCAAAATAACTTTCAACCTAGGATCTTGTACTCAGCTAAACTGAGTTTCATTTACGATGGAGAAATTAAATACTTCAATGACATTCATATGTTGAAAAAATTTGCCATAAGTAAATCAGCTCTTCGGAATATTCTCAGACCTATCCTCCAGAGTGACCAACCCAATCCTATACCACAAAAGTAAACTCATTCAGAAACTTTTTATCAAACTCCTACTTCCACACTGGAGAAAAGATTAAAAATGTCCACTGGACCTTTGAAAACCCAATACCCAAAACTCCACCAGACTTATCAATATTCTCCATCAATGTGAATGGCTTAAACTGTCCTCTAAAGAGGCATAGGTTAGCTGACTAAATACAAAAACTCAGGCCAGATATTTTGTGCATACAAGAATCATATCTTAATTTAAAAGACAGAATTATACTCAAGGTGAAAGGATGGTCATCCATATTTCAGGCAAATGGTAACCAGAAAAAAGGAGGTGTTGCAATTTTATTTGCAGATACAGTAGGCTTTAAACCAACAAAAGTAAGAAAGGACAAGAATGGTCACTTTATATTTGTTAAGGGTAATACTCAATATGATGATATTTCAATTATTAATATCTATGCACCCAACAAGAAAGCACCTCAATTTATAACAGAAACTCTAACAGACATGAGCAACTTGATTTCCTCCAGGTCAATAATACTTGGAGATTTCAACACTCCTTTGACAGTGTTGGATTGATCCTCCAGAAAGAAGCTGAGCAAAGAAATTTTAGATTTAAACCTACCCATCCAATATTTAGATTTAGCAGACATCTACAGAACATTTCATCCCAACAAAACTGAATACCCATACTTCTCATCAGCCCACGGAACTTACGCATAAATAAACCACGTCTTAGGTCACAAGTCTAACCTCAATAAATTCAAAGGAATAGAAATTATTTTTTGCATCTTCTTGGACCACAATGGAATAAAGCTTGAGCTGAGTAACAACAAGAATCTGCATACTCATACAAAAACATGGAAGTTAAATAACCTTATGCTGAATGATAGCTGGATCAGAGATGAGATTAAGAAAGAAATTGCCAATTTTTTGGAAAAAAACGACAATGAAGACATGAACTATCAGAACCTCTGGGACACGGCAAAGGCATTCCTAAGAGGGAAATTTATACCACTGCAAACCTTCCTCAAGAGAACGAAAAGAGAGAAAGTTAACAACTTAATG